>JAUPMG010082854.1:0-12795 GCA_031762675.1 Pachysandra terminalis | reverse complement strand
ATAACCAACATAACACATCCATTTAGTACCAAGGTCATGCATAGAAATAATCAATTTAGGATTCGAATGATAATTCCCCTAGGAAATTATCCGCGCTCCCATACACACGTATAATCTGCCGGTAACCATCATAAGTATCCTATCCAGTGTACAAATACGTAATAGATCATAAGTTTATGAAACTAACCAAACCACACCACAAGGAAACTCAAAATACCCACTTCAAGGTGTCCATAAAGTTCGGACTCCATTGGAACTTGGTAGGTAGCTCGGTAGCACAGAGGTACTTGCCAAAGGCCATATTTCCAGCTTTGATACTGTGGGCCCCATATCTGAGTCAAGGTAATCTCGAGGATCTCATAGGGTTTGACCTTCGGATCCACTCCATGGATACGGATACCAACATCATATACTTAACCAATCACAAGGTTAAACAGAGCATTTCTATTTACAACATCGGAAGTCTATAAAAGTTAAACAACATAAGGAGTACATACATCTCATCACTCCATGTGTCCGAAATTACTAACATTACTAAAGTTATTGCAACATAACTACCCACTAGGGGTCAAACCAAAAGTAAACAAGTTCATATTGTAGACACCCCAATTTGCACGAAAATAATTGCTTTTTGATCTTTGCAACTTCTTGAGGCTTGAGCTTGGCACCTTTTCATGTTCGATCCCAATTTCAATCCCAAATCCATTTGAGCCAAAATTCTCCTTGAAATCCCCAAAAATCAATGAAATTACCAAAATACCCTCAGTGGACCACTTGTGCTTCGTCATTCAATTTATAGCATCATAATTGAATGCTAAGCAGAAAATGAGTTCCGACGGATGTATTATCGCCTAGTTTCGAGATCATATGAGAAAATGACCGTTTTACCTCTAATATCGTTTCAGGTCAAATTTAGGACTTTTTGGACTTCAGAAAAATATTTCGATTCCAGATTTGACCTTTTCATGTAGAACTCGTCAAGTGGTTGTAATCTAGTCAAAATCCGAGATTGTTAATATGAGGGTATTTTTGGTATTAAAATCCTAATTAGGTGGGCTTTCAAATGATTAAAGTGAGAAATTAAATAAATAAAAAAATATAATAAAAGAGAAAAAATAAAAAGACTGGTTAAATTAGAGTTAAATTAGGATTAGATTAAATTAAAAGGGGATTAGATTTATATTTGGCTTTTTAGGTTAGATTTTATACGAAAGAATAAAAAGGGGGAAAGTGTGTGATATTAAAAGAAAAGAGGGTGGGGGTGTGAAATGAAATTAAGAAGAAGATGTCTTCTTCTTCCTCACGACTTCAGTGTCTTCACGGAAGAGAGAGAATGCGTTTTTTGAGAAGAGAAAATCAAGGAAAAGTTTGGGATGGGGCTAAATCAAAGAAGAGGATAAGGGATTGAAAGAGGAAGAGATTTTGGTTGGAAGAAAGAAGATAGGTTTAAGAGATTAAGATCAAAGATGAGAAGAAGATAAGAGGGGATTGGGATTGAAGATTATCATGGATATTAGGATAAAAATTTTGGCTATAAAAAGGGGGCGATGGGATGTAGAAAGAGGAGGAAAAATTTTTCGTTTAGCCTGAGAAAGAGAAAGGAGAGGAGATTTTTGAGAGTTCAAGGTTTGTCTTTCGATTCAAACCATGCACCCCAGCATCTCTGTTCGTCCTTGTTCTCCAGAAAAAACCAACAACTCGGTTCGTCCGGCCAGTTCATCCATAGCAACAGCTTCGGTATTCGGTTCGTCCCGTTTCAAATCTGTCTGTTCCGGTACCCCAGCTCTGTTCGTGCGGCCAAAGAGGAAATTCCCCCCCCCATTGATCAGTCAGGCCAAAGCCACTGCGTTTTGATCTGTTCCCAAGTCCAACCACGCCAATCTTTAGGTTCTGATCTGTCCGGCCAAGCACATCCACGCCAAGCTCTTTATGTTCTGATTAATCAATGGGTATGTTCTGACCTAAGATCAAGCTCCAAAGAAACAAAAAAAATATTTCTGCAATTGTCCAAGCTCAAGTCCAATGGAAGTTCTAAATTGAAAACTAGGAGAGTCAGTTGCAAGTTGCTTCAGGTATTTAAATTTTCGTTTATATTTTTTTTTATTATCGTGGTGATTAGTGATGTATTGAAAGCATATTATTGATAGTTTTAGTTTTGAATATCATTAGTTCATGTTTGTAGTAATCTTGATTTGAATGGATTTTGATCAATTTTTATGAGTATTTTTTTTCTCTTATTTAATATCTTTGAGAATCTAATTTCATCATTAATTTGTTTATTTCCTATTATTAGTTTAGAAGGATTAGGATTAGTTTCATTTTAATATTCTTAGTTTTTAGGAACTTAGATATGGATATTGCTTTAGGATATTTCTTTTAATTTTACTTTTACTTTATTTAGTTATTTCTAAATTTTATTGTTTTTAGGGTTTTATTTAATTGGATATATTTTATTATTTTGGTAAGGTTAATTATGCACTTAGGTATTTTTAGAATTTCTTACATTATTTTTGTTATTATTCTTTTTTTAGATTATGCTTTTTAAACTTATTTACTTAAGATTAGATTAGTTTTGAGGTCCTTAGGTTATAAGATATCTTAATTTTATTTTTATATTTATTTTGAGATGCTTTTAGGTCACTTTAAGTATCTTAGGATTTTATATTTTTTTATCCTAGGGTATTTTATATTTAGGATTTAAATAGTATTATTCATTTTTTGTTTAGATCTTTAGAGGCTTTCTAAGTTTATTTTATTGTTTTAGTATTTTAATTTAATTGGCCAAATAGAATTAGTCCAGGTAACCGATTAAACCGGAAGAGAGATGGTGCCAAACACCTTCCCGCTCTCTTAACTAAACCTCCCTACCCAATCTGGTTAGACCTTGTTTAAAGATTATTTTTTGGGTCTATTTTAAGATAAATGACTAACCCATGGGTGACCATTCACATCCGAACTCAATGAGTGGTGGCGACTCCTAATTTACCGGATCTATCTGGGGTCCACCCGACCCGGGGTAGTTCACACATATCACTACTCAGCATCCCAGTCTTCTAGTACATCTGTCTTACTCAATAATGGCACCTGTAAAATAATAGGGGTGAGCTAGGAAGCTCAATAGGAAAACATTCACAGTAATACAATAATTACTTCCATAGTAAAGTAAAAAAAACAATTCATTCATGCATTATCTTAACGTCACATAATTATTTTACTCACAATGTCGTTTAACATCCATTAATCACATACATCATATATAATTAACAAAAATGAAATGAAACTTCATTATTTCAGTGTACAATTCATAGACTAAGTATCACAATCCAATCTCATGAATTCCATCATGCCATCATACTCCAAATACAGTAATTCATAACAACTAATCAGATGATCCCACACCATCAATGTAGCCAAAACCACATAATTCCAACAACAGCAAGTAACCAGGTGTAATGCGATAAAATGTATATTGTGGGGTGTGAAAGTGATGTAGTTTGTGCATGGTAGAGTTTAAGGTAATTGCATATTTCATGTGATCAAGTGCGACACAAGTGTGAGAAAATTGTGTGACTCAAGTGACCCAATGCATGCACCGGTAGTTAGGCCATGCCTAGCTGACACAACAACTGAGTAACTGTTAGTACCATTGCTTTTAGAGAATTTATACAACCCAGGGAAGAATGCACCATCTTTCCTTTTAGGGAATATCTACAACCTAAGGCAAGATTAGTCGCCATATTTCCTGTGAGGGAATATACACCCAAGGCAGGATTGCTTGCCATCTTTCCTTTTAGGGAATATCTACAACCCAAGGCAGGATTGGTCACCATCTTTCCTTTGAGGGAATATACACCCAACACAGGATTGCTTGCCGTCTTTCCTTTTAGGGAATGGGCCCCTAGGTAGGATTGCTTGCCTTATTTCCTTTTGGGATCTACCCAAGGTAGGAAATTCACCTTCACAACACAATCATCAAAACAACCATTCACATCCACATTCATAGCCATTAAAACAGCTTAACTTGTGTTGCACCCAACACAATGATCTCAATTTACTTCATACACCAATAATAATTCATAATGAATTCTAAAGAGCATAACATCACATACATATCATTCATGAGATAATAGGGTACAATTTAATCATAATACATATAACTGTATAATATCAACACCCAATTTTATATTCAAACTAGGAATATAGCGTACTTTATGTCATAACTTTTGATACAGGTATTTCGCACACAAACCGATTTCACGTACATACTATTCGCATCAAAATGGAGATACTCACCAAAAATTGGGGGTTCAAATGAGCTTGCCAGGTGCTTGGCAGCTGCCGAGCTACCTGCTGACCTACCTCGGCAGCAACCTCAGTAGCTGCCAAGGCTCGGCAGAAAGACCCGAGAGTTTGCACACCTCGATAGGTGCCGAGCTTCTTGCCGAGCAGCTTAACTACCCAGATATTCGTGGTTTTTCAACCAAATTCATATTGATTCATTCACATCACCACTTTTGATCAGTTAAACACAAAATTGTACGTTTTATACACACACAAATTGGTTTAAAGTCTAGGAACAAAACCTTAGTTTCATATTCACAATTACACAAGCATGATTCAGAAATTTTAACATAAACTACAGATTTGAACCATAATTTCTCTTAAACATGCTTTATACACAAAAGTAAGAAATTCATGGTTACATACACACATTCAAACACATGCAACAAGTTGGACCTATAGGCATTCGTCTATAGCTTCATTATTTACTATGAACATGACTACCATACTAACATGAAAGAATCCTACCTCTTTGCATGTATGAATTTCCAAATTTCTTTCATTCGGATTTTCTCACAGGTTAGTCTCTTTGCTTCCTCTTCTTCTCCTTTTTTCCTTTCTTCCGAAAGTTTCCAGCCAAAACTCCCTTCTCTTCTTTCCTCTTGGTAGTTTTCCTTTTTCTCTCTCCCACCTAGTACGAATGGTGGAGTTAGTGGGTCTCTCCCACTTCTCTCAAATTCAAACACCAAGGGAAAAGTCTGTTTTACCTTTACCTCATTATTGTGGGCTAAACTACCAGCTCGTGCTCAGGTTGATTCAGGTGTTTGGGTCCAAGCCCAATTCTCATGAACTAACCAAAATAAATAAGTTAACCCCAAATTTATGATAAATTACAATTTAGACCCTAGCTTGGGAATTACCTAACAATAAACTCCTAGGCTCAATAAAGTAATTAAGTGAGGGTCACTACAAATACCTCTTCAATGTTTAAATCATAACTATTTTACGCTTATTGGATTGACCTAAAACTTGGACCACTGTGTTCCTAACAAATAGAGGAATCCTAGAAAAGTATAAATAAAATATTTGTCTCTGTCGGCAGCACGACCGCTGTGCCGGTGCCTGCCAATGGACCTCACTCTGTGTTTTTAATTCCCTGTCGGCAGGTTGGCGGTGTACTGGAGCCTGCCGATGGATCACGGGAACTAAATCCCAGATTGACCCTAAAGCTCCCAAACGTCAAAACCCTTCAATCCGAAATTATCTAAAATAAATACCACTATTAAAATCATCTCTAAATAAGATAAAAAACATATTAAATCATAATTAACCAAATCAAAGAATAAAACCTACATTTATCATCTCATATATTTTCTATCACCAATCTCATGTAAACCAATCCGGAATCATGTAAAAACGATATTAGACATCCTTCAAGTGACAATCGAATAAAAATGCAACTCAACAAGATATTAATCATCAAACTCAAACCATAAACACATGCCTTTGAAAATCTTACTCACGAATTACACATTCATGCATTCAAAATGGATAAACAATCACGGTATCCCTAGAGAACTATACAGAAAATGAAACTTACATATGCTTTTTCCGATATCCGATTACCACCGTTCCTCCTTCTCCTTATCTTCTTCCTCTTTTCCTCTTCTCTTCTTCCTCTTATTCTTCTCCAAAGCTAGGTGACAACTAGGGTTTGTTTCTCCCTCTCTAAACTCCTCTTTCTCTTCCAAATCTCTATTCTAGTCTATAGAAATCCTCCAAATCAATTCGATACTAAGAATGAATGTGAGAGAGAGGGATAAGGAAGTTTCCTTCCTTCTCTCACTTTCCCAACCCACGACACCCACGCAACCCATCTCGTTCAAGTTTTGAAACACACTATAAATTATAGATACTTCCTTCAAATTTTATTCTTATTGCACCTTAACCCCAACACACAAATTTGATTAATAATTAACCCAATGCTCTAATTAGTCTATAAAACCACACAAATAAGTCTAGAAAATACCCATCAGTTATTTCAAGTTTCTATATTAATTTAAGGCATAATAAATATCACTTTTAAGTTCGAATTTCATTCATTCTTATTTAATATATTTAATGAATCTTAAATTAATTATTTGTTTATTTCCGGTTTAGGGTCACTACAGGCTCCCTCTAGACGGAGGCATTCCTTCTACGTCGTCGAGGTTCCCTCTAGACGGAGGCTATTAGTCTCAGTACTTTCAAGGTTCTCAAACCTCAGTACCTTCGAGACTATTTGACCTTCTACATTGTTGAGATTCTTTTTAGACAGAGGTATGCATCACCTTCTACATCGTTGGGACTCTCTCTAGACGGAGGTATGTATCACTTTCTACGTCATTGAGACTCTCTCTAGATGGAGGTATGTACCACCTTCTACGTCGTTGAGACTCTCTCTAGACGGAGGTATGTATCACCTTCTACATCGTCGATACTCTCTCTGGATGGAGGTATGTATCACCTTCTATGTGGTTGAGACTCTCTCTAAACAGAGGTATGTATCATCTTCTACATCGTTAAGACTCTCTCAGGATGGAGGTATGTATTACCTTCTACGTCATTCAGACTCTCTTTAGACGGAGGTATGTATCACCTTCTATGTCGTTAAGACTCTCTTTGGATGGAGGTATGTATCACCTTCTACGTCGTCGAGACTTGCTCTAGACGGAGGTATGTATCACCTTCTACTTCTTTGAGACTCTCTCTAGACGGAGGTATGTGATCATCGGGACGCATCCCTTATGTGGCTATTGCCATCCTGTCATGAAGTATCGGCATGCCGCCATGGAGCATAGAGACGCATCTCTTAATCAGCATCCCACCGTAGGGTATAGGTTGAAATTAGCTTTGGTGTGTGTAATCATCGCAAACATGTTGGTCACCTCGTGACTTGTATGATGTCAAGGGTCATTGTGGTAGGGTACTACCTTTCCTCCATATCCGTGTCTTAACTCTATGATCCTTGAACTGGCTGAGGCTCTTATTCTTGAAGTTCCCGTGGGTCTCACCCTGGGGTATCAATTAGACCTTGCTACGTGTTGGTCATAGTCCTGACACGTGTCAGTATATCATTAGACTATTTGCCCCTACCATTTTTCATATCTGCATTCCAGTCCCCCTGACCACGACGATTATCTTCAAGATATTGGCGTGGTCATGGTATAGTTCGACTAACATTATCACCAGGCACCGATCACTTCCCCTGAGCATTGGCGTGGTGTGGAGTATAAAGACGCATCTCTTAGTCGGCATCTCGCCATGGAGTATAGAGATGCATCTCTTAGTCGGCATCCCGCTATGGAGTATTGTCATCCTGCCATGGAGCATAGAGACGCATCTCTTAGTCGGTATCCCGCCGTGGAGTATTGGCATGCCACCATGGAGCATAGAGATGCATCTCTTAGTAGGCATCCCGCTATGGAGTATTGTCATCCTGCCGTGGAGCATAGAGACGCATCTCTTAGTCGGCATCCCACCATAGAGTATTGGCATCCCGCTATGGAGCATAGAGACGCATCTCTTAGTCGGCATCCCATCGTAGGGTATTGGCGTCTCGCCGTGGAGTATTGGCATCTCACCATGGAGTACAGAGACGCAGCCCGCAGTGGAGTATTGTCATCCCGCCATGGAGTATGGAGACACATCTCTTAGTCGGCATCCTGCTGTAGAGTATTATTAGCATCTCGCCATGGAGTATAGAGACGCATCTTTTTATGTATCACCTTCAATGTCATTCGAGCTTCACTCTAGACGGAGGTATGAATCATCTTCAACGTCATTCGAGCTTCACTCTTGATGGAGGTAGTATTGCCTTCAATGTCATTCGAGCTTCACTCTAGACGGAGGTAGTATTGCCTTCAACGTCATTCGAGCTTCACTTTAGACGAAGGTAGTATTGCCTTCAACGTCATTCGAGCTTCACTTTAGATGGAGGTAGTATTGCGTTCAACATCATTCGAGCTTCACTCTAGACGAAGGTAGTATTGCCTTCAATGTCATTCGAGCTTCACTATAGACGGAGGTATAAATCACCTTCAATGTCATTCGAGCTTTACTCTGGACGGAGGTAGTATTGCCTTCAATGTCATTCGAGCTTCACTTTAGACGGAGATATGCATCACCTTCTACGTCATTCGAGCATCACTTTAGACGGAGGTATATATCACCTTTTACGTCGTTGAGCATCGCTCTAGACAGAGGTATGTATGACCTTCTACATCGTCGAGACTCACTCTAGACAGAGGTATGTTGACCTTCTAGGTTGTCGAGCATCGCTTTAGACGGTGGTATGTATGACCTTCTACGTCGTCGAGACTCGCTCTAGACGGAGGTATGTATGACCTTCTACGTTGTTGAGGCACTCTCTAGATGAAGGTATGTATCACCTTCTACGTCGTTGAGCATCGCTTTAGACGGAGGTATGCATCACTTTCTACGTAGTTGAGCATCGCTCTCAATGGAGGTATGTATCATCTTTTACATTGTTGAGAATCGCTCTAGACGAAGGTATGTATCACCTTCTATATCGTTGAGCATCGCTCTAGACGGAGGTATGTACCGGCATGCTATTGTAGAGTATCAACGTCTTATAGCTTCCTGGGAGGTCCCTCCCCTTAGGTGTAAACTCATATTGACGTGTTCACCGAGACACATCTCTTTGGTGAACGTGAGGTGCACCTTAAGGGTTGTCAATTTGAGAGGATGTCCCAACATAGGTGGGCTCTCTAAGTATAAGCAGAGATGCATCTCTTTATCGGCATCCCGCCGTAAGCGGTTTGGCATCCTGCCGTGAGGGATCTGGCATTCTACCGTGACGGATCTGGCATCTTGCTGTAGGGATCTGTCTTCTTACTGTGAGGGATCTAGCTACATACCGTAAGGGATCTAACTTCCTACCATGAGGGATCTAGCTTCCTGCCGTGAGGGATCCGGCTTAACCGAGACTCATCTCGTTGGTGAACATAATCTTATGATAGTATATAGATATCCTTTGTCCATAGAGAGAATGATCATTAAGAATCGTGTATTCATATCAGCTTTGTTGAGTTATTACCACTGGTGTGGCAGTTACTTTGTAACTTGCATAACGTAGACACTCATTGTGGTTACGCACTACCTTTCTTTATATCAATGTTGCAGCCTCGCGTTCTTTTCGTTGGATGGTGCTGTTCCTGATCGTACCAAGGGTCTCACCCGAGGATGTCATTTATGACTCCACTATGTGTTGGTTATAGTTCTGACATGCATCGGTTTATCCTTGGGATATTTTTCCGTACTATTTCTCATACTTGTGTTGGCACGTGCGCTGCTGTTCGTCGATCGTTGCCCTCGGGCATTGGTGTGGGCATAGTACTCCCTTTCTATAAGTGTGTTTCTCTTGCTTTGGCGTCACCTCATCCGTTTTGGAATCGCCTTTCGGCGCCCGTACCAATTCTCACAGAATTGGGATCTGCCTTTGACGCCTCCCGCTCCTAGGCTTTGACGCCTGTACCAGTCCCACAGGACTGGTAAAAAAAGAATATCATTCCTTTTTTTTTTCCTTAGTCAGCGCTACCTCATTAGCTTTGGAATCGGCTTCCAGCACCCATACACTCCCATAAAGTTGGGATCTTCCTTTGACCCCCTATTCCTGGGCTTTGACACCTGTAATAGTTCCATAGGATTGGTAAAAATAAAAGATATCATTTTTTTGCTTAGTAACGGCACCTCATCCGCTTTGAAATCGGCTTCCGGTGCTCGTACCAACTCCCACGGAGTTGGGATCTGCCTTTGACTCCCCCCTGCTCCTGGGCTTTGATGCGTGTACCAGTCCCATAGGACTGGTAAAAAAAAATAAAAATATTATTCTTTTTTTTTTGCTTAGTCAGCACCACTTCGACCGCTTTGAAATCGGCTTCCTGTGCTCGTACCAACTCCCACAGAGTTAGGATCTGCCTTTGACGCCCCCTTGCTCCTGGGCTTTGATGCGTGTACCAGTCCCACAGGACTGGTAAAAAAAATAAAAAATATTATTCTTTTTTTTTTGCTTAGTCAGCGCCACCTCGACCGCTTTGGAATCGGCTTCCAGTGTCAGTACCAACTCCCACAGAGTTGGGATCTGCCTTTGACGCTGCTTTGCTCATGGGCTTTGATGCCTGTACCAGTCCCACAAGACTGGTATAAAATTAAAAAATATCATTCTTTTTATTTTGTTGCTTAGTTAGCGCCACCTTATCTACTTTGGAATCGGCTTCTGGCGCCCGTACCAACTCTCATAGAGTTGGGATCTGCCTTTGACGCTCCCTACTCCTTCGTTTTGACACCTATACCAGTCCCACAAGACTGGCAAAGAAAAAATAAAAAATATCATTTTTTTTGTTTAGTCAGCGCCACCTCATCCACTTTGGAATTGGCTTCTGGCGCTCGTACCAACTCCCATAGAGTTGGAATCTGCCTTTGACGCCCCTGCTCCTGGGATTTTTTCACACCTTGGATTCTTTGGCTAAAATCCCTAAGCGGGCAGCATGGATCTCGAGGTAGGACCTTCGTGTTCCCACCAAGGAACACGGATCACAAACTTGGTCACAGGAAAATGAAAGTAATAAAGACTACTCTTATTATACCATCAGAGTGTGGAAGCTAAAAAGAAATAAATTACATCAACCCATGACTTCAGAAGAGTCATAACTTCAATTGAATAAAAGACTTAATCCTATTACATCCAAATCATCCAGGAAACATAAACGTATTGTTCAGACAAAAATAAAAAGAAATTCTGCAACTAGCCCAAGTCCATCCTCATCACATCTTAACCTGCAACATCATAAGTCGTGTGAGCTTGGAATGCCCAATAAGATCATTGCTTGCTCACTTCCAAGTGCAGCAATTTGAAGGTATATAATTCTCGGGAGTCCGAGGTCGAACCACAAAGAGCGTAGAATTCGAGACAAACGAGTGTTAAAGAACAAATATAATAGTGGAAAATTATTGGTATTTAAAAGGAATAATTAAAGGATCAAAAGTAAATAAAAGGGATTAAAATTAATAGTGAGAATGCTCAGGCATCGGGGCAGTTCCTTGAACCATTATGAAATTCATTGTATCTCGGATAAATTTATATGGTTGATTGCTATGAAGACCTTTGATTTGGTTGAACTAAAATAATTTAGGATCACTTCGTAACCGTGGTTAACGACGTCGCTAGAATATCTTTAGAAAAACCCATTCAAATTAATTCTAGATTCCTATTAGAAACCATAAGAATTTCTGCTTAATAATGAGAAAAACATAATTGAACTCATAAAAAGCATGAAGAACTCATACATCACAAGGAATCAAAATAAATAAACAATCAAACATGATTTTATTAAAATAAAGAATTACAAGACGCATCCATACCAATTACAAGGGACTTGACCCCTAGCCTTTCCAGAGAATTTAAGCTTCCATGGAAGAAGAAATTACATAAAATATAAAGAGAAAACTAAGAAGAAAAAGGCATTGTTGGATGATTGAGGACTCGTCCTCATCCTCTTTATATAGAGCTCACAAGATAGAGATGCTGCTAACATCCTCCATGCTTGTATGAACAGCAGCTTCCAATTCCAATTGCCTTCCATTGCCAATTCTGTCCTTACTTTCCAATTCGATTCACTCCTTTCTTCCTCTTTGATCGTTTCTTGCTAATCCGGTGATCTTGTTTGAAACGTAGATCATCAACCCATGCTAATTCGTTGCTGCTTGTTTCCTCCTTGAACGACTCTTTCCAATTCAGCTTGCTTTCCGGAAACGCACCAGCAGCCCTTCCTTCTCTTAATCCTTACTAGTTCGGGTTACTCCTCTTGCCCATTCCAATCCTTCTATGTTGGTCCTTCCTCCTTGATCACCACCTTCCTACTTTGATTTCTGGCCAGAACGCATGATCACCAATGGCTACTTCCTCTGTTCTTTCCAAAAACGCACGAACAGAACAACTCCTTCCAAAACGAGTTAACTCGCCTTTGGCGAGTTGGGCTAAGTCAGACTTTGGAGAATGGGCTGAACCGGGCTTTGGCAGGTCGATTGGTCTTGGTCGGCTTGATTTTATTCTTTTTGCACTAAATCCGACCCGCCTGATCTGATCTGACTAATCTAATCCGACCCGACCCGGATCTGAATTCTCTTGACCAAAATTTGTCTCAAAAGTATCTCTGTATCAATAACTTAGGCATACTTAAGACATTTAAAATCTAATGCAAAAGTAAAAGAGAATTGGTAAATTCTAGGTAAAATGAAGAGTTTAATATGAGAAAATACCAGATAAGCCATGTAACTAAGGATATAATTTGTGGTAATTCATGACTTATCACACCCCCTATCTTACCTTTTGCTAGTCCCTAGCAAAACTCAAACAACAAACAAAACAAAAAGTTTCTAACTATACCACTTTCGCTGGCACTCTCAATTGCATTTAGCATATGCAACAAGCCTTTAAACCCCTAGGTGTTCCTA
>JAUPMG010082843.1:0-12796 GCA_031762675.1 Pachysandra terminalis | reverse complement strand
TTATGTAAATTTTTTTAATTTTATACTAAAGCATTTAGTATGTACTATTGCTTTACACCGACCGCCACTCTCCTTTCGAGGAAGTGAATGTCATGATTCTAGGCTCCTATGGATCATAATGATCTATTGGGTTTAGATCGTGACAATATATGTGTGTGTGTGTGCAAGTCTCCTCACCTATTGTGATTTCCATTTCAGAATAATCTCTGAAATAACCTTAGGAATCCAGTAGTATGGATCTACATGCAAAGGGTTGACCTATATACCAAATCAATGGTCATAAAGCATTATGAGGTGCAAGTGATATGGTGCACATTAACTAAGCATTTAATCCATGTGTACAAGGTGCAATATATCTAATTAAAATGCTGGACAACAATTCAATATGAAATAATAAGTATAGCAAAATATCATGTGTCAACTACTCATAGGAAAAGAGTCCACAAGGATATGAGTAAAACAGATATGCACAATTTAGCACAAGTAATTATAGAATCAGTTTAATGAGATCAAAATACACATGTTCATGAAATTTCACATCAAACGGACCACATTGGTCATTCTCGGCATATCGAGGGGTTGCCGAGCTGCGTTCGGCGTACCTTCAGCGGCCTTTCGGCGTCCCGAGTGGGTCGCTGAGGGGTCCAAAGGGGTTTCTGGTTGGTCAAACAGACAGGCTGGGTGTGCTTTTGGCTCGCCGAGTGGGGTCTCAATGTACTTTCCAGGGGCCTAATTTTCTCTATGTGATGCTCGGTGTGCCTTCGATGCGTTGAGTGGATCTTCGGTGTTCAAACCAGGGGCGTATTTTTCATACTAAGGGAGTCGGCGTGCTGAGAGTGTGCCGAGGGTTTTCTGGGCTTGTTCGGCGAGTGTTCGGGGCGCCGAGGAGGCCGTCGAACTTCGCGAACTGACCAATTTGGCCTGTTTTTGACTCCTCTTCAACTTAAATAAAAAAACTTCTTAAGTAACCCTCCTTAATCTTGGATTCCGCACAAAACCCCATAAAAATATTAGTAAACCTCATTAGATTAACATATATCAAATCCATAATTAAACTTTGAAAACAAAGATAAAGACTTTAAAAACTTACTTCATACAATTAAAAGTAACTTTGAACACTATTAGAACTATAAACTAAGTTATCATTGAATACATACCTTGATCTTGAAGGTTGGTGTAGAGAATTATACCTCTTTATCATCTTCTTCTTCTCCAAGTGATGAATCAACCCTCCCAAGGCCTCATGCTTATATAGGCACTTAGGAGCTCTAGAATTAGTAACTAAGGACTTTTAATCTTAACCATTCATTGAGAATTATTAAATCTCAGCCGTTAGATGAAATTCCTAGCACATGTGCTTTATTTCTAAGTTGGTTGTGTTTCTATTTTAGAATTTTGAATCCTAGGTAGTTACTAAATTTGTTTTGTAGAGAATACTTCTAATTATAAGTTTCTAAATCTGAGCCATTGATTGGAGATTGGAATCTCTTGCAAGATCTTAACCACTTACTCACATTTTAGAAGTTATGATTGTGCGTGATGTAGCTTAGTTTCCTAATTGTACAACCCACCAATCACATTGGTCAAAAAGTCAAATAACACGGTAGTTACTAAAATTTTTAAATATTCTCTTAACTTTATGGTATTTACACATAAGCCCTATTATTTTGTTTGAGTTATTACATAAAAGACAACAGTGAGTAAAAACACTGAAAAGAGAAAGGGGATAGTCAGTTATATATATGTGTATTTCTCAATACATGTTATAGACTTCGGATAACTCGAATTCTGAGATTTTCTTGCTCTGAGATATGCATTTTAACTGATTTATCAGTTATTTCAATGTCTTTCTCCCTTTCTCTCTTCTATTTGTCTTATTCACATGTCACGTTTATAAAGGAACGTTTTAAATAAAGTGACTGCGTGTATGATGATTTAGACTATATTGAAACAGACTCTCCTTATCTATTTTTTTAGAAAGTGATTGTATTATTTTTCTAAAAGGTGATTGTATTGATTCATTTATATTATCCGTCACATATCTTTTATGTTGTCCATTACAAAACCCGCATCACCGATGCCAACGGCTTGTTATCGGTTCACACTTTTATAAAAATAAAAATAAAAACTGATATGGTTGTAAATGAAAAAAAGAAAAATTAATTAAATGAACTTCTTCACCGAAGATTAACAAGTGTTGAAACTGTAGACTAACTTGATGCCCACATTCCGGAGATGGCTATGGGGTTTTAGTAAATATGTCTCAACTCGATTTATCTCACGGAATTAGGGCTTTTCGAGCTTGCTAGGGTTCTTCTTTGAAGATGGAGAAGCCATTAAAGCAGCTCTCATGGCAAGACTGGGAGACTCTGATCGACGATTTCCAGTTCGGATCTCCTCGTCAAGAGAGATGGTTCTCACAGTACTCGGGCCTTGCCCTCGTTGATCTCGCTCTCTCATCTCTTCTCAGAAAGGATTTTCCTCTCAAGCTCCAGCTCATTATTTTCCTAGAAGAGTTTTCCGACGTCTTAGTCCGAGAATCCGAGGTTGAAGAGGGTTTCGAGAGAATAATCGAAATTCTACGTGCTGTAATTCAAGCACCCGTCGATGGAATCTCCTTGACATATTCGCTTAAAGAACAGATGTTGGTTTCCGCAACTTCGATCGCTATCTCTGTAGATATCTTCAGGAATTCGATTCGCCACCTCGAGAGCTTGACTGAGTTGCTGTTGACAATCGTTAACAGGCCGAACCATGGCTTGGATCGACAGACTAGAGCTGTTGCCTGTGAGTGCTTGAGGGAATTAGAGAAAGCTTATCCTTGCTTGCTCGCTGAGATCGCCGGACATATATGGAACTTGTGTCAGAGCGACAGGACTCACGCTTCACAAAGCTACATTCTGTTATTGATGTCTGTAATCCATGATCTTGAACTCTCTAAGACAAATGCTTCAATTTTCATCACTTCAATTCCTCTAGTTCCGTTTAATGTTCCGCATTCACTCATTGCAGCATCTGATTTAGGTCCCAGTTCGATTAAGGAATTATCAGTTTTGAATGTGAGGGAGCTATGGAGAGTGATGGCTTTCTTGCTCGAACGGACGCAAATTTTAACTCCATGTGCGATGATTGAGTTCATGTCGAAGCTGGTGCCTATTGTGGTGGCTTTGGAGCTGCAGGCTTCGCTTTTGAAGGTGCAGTTCTCTGGCCTGCTTTACTCGTATGACCCTATCCTATGCCATGTTGTTCTGACGCTGTATTCACGTTTCCCAGATGCATTTGATGGCCAAGAGGATGAGATTGCACGGCGTCTGATGCTAATCTCGAAGGAAGTCCAGCACCCTCTGGTTTTTCGCCTTCTGGCACTGCACTGGTTGTTGGGTTTCGTTGGTATGCCATCAAAAAGAGAGGCCACGAAAAATAACTCAATTATGCAACTGGCTTTGAGTTTTTACCCAACTGTGTTTGATCCACTTGCACTGAAAGCTTTGAAACTAGATGTGCTTGCCTACTGCTCAAACTGTCTTGAAATATTAAAGTCAGAAAATGAAGGGGGCGTTTCAGGTGAAGAGGTGACTGCAGGAGTTTCTGTAGTTAAGCTCTTTGAAGATGGTCTGGTCTCGGTTTCAGCATTCAAATGGTTGCCTCCATGGAGCACAGAAACTGCAATAGCTTTTCGTACATATCATACGTTCTTGATAGGTGCCACACCTCATTCTACTAGTGATGCTTCGAACACGGGGATTATCTTGGAGTCTACCATCTTTTGCCCTTTACAGGTGTGTGAAACTTATTCTTTTTATCTTAATATTTTCAAGATAAAAGTTTCTTTGAAGACAAGATAGTGACATTTAAATATAATATAGACTAAAAACCAAAGACAAGACATAAGTGTGGCAAGAATTTTACTGCAAAATGAAAGGGTCTCCTTTTTCTTGCTCAATGGAAGTGTTTAGGGTAATTTTGTCTTGTCTAGAGGTCTTCGGCAAGTTGATCCTCTATGGCCTTTGTTTACTTTGATGGGTGATGTCTTTAGCTGTTTCTTGACGAGGGTAGAAGCGTTAGGACTGATTTCAGGATTTAGGGTAGGTAGAGACTTAGACATTGTCTCCCATCTCCAGTTTGTAGATGACCCGATACTATTCTTAGAAGTAGATGAGGTTTGAACATATTGGAATAAGTCCATAATTAAGTGCTTTGAAATGGTCTCCAGTCTAAAAGTGAATATGGAGAAAGAGCAGTTTAGTATTCAGATGGATCAAGCCTGGGTTGAGGTTTTTGTAGACTCATTAGGTTGTTGGGTAGAAAGTGGCCCATCCGATATTTAGGTCTGCCCTTAGGTGATAATCCTCGTAGTCTCAATTTTTGCGATCCGATCATTCAAAGAATGGAGAGGCGATTAGTCTCATGGAAGAAGTCATATCTATCTCTAGGTGGGAGGATCACTTTGATTCAAGCATCATTGGTCCATTTACTCAACTACTTCCTTTCCTTATTCCATATTCCATATTCCATATTCCATATTCCATATTCCCGTGAAAGTAACTCATAGCATTGAGAAGCTTCAGAGAGATTTCCTAAGGGAGGGGGAGCGAGGTGAGAAAGATCACTTGGTGATGGGCTATAGTGTGCAAAAATAAATAGACCAATCATTCTACTGGCCTGTCTTACTGCAAATTCTGTCCAGGTGTGCCCCAGGCTTTGGTTGGCCTCTGATAGTTTTTGCTGCTGATATTAGCCTGTTGCTGCTTGTGGATTGTTGGATGACCTATACTATTCCTGTGCCCATATGCTCTTGTTGTGCACATGCTGTCCCTTGTGCTGCTAGTTCTGCTGACCTTCTTTTCTGGAGATCTCGTTGCCTATACCTCTATCTTGTTGATTTTACTAACAGGGTATTGGATGCTGCTTCCTACTGGACCTCTAGAATGCCTATTGTTTGCTGCTATGGGCTCCTTGTTCTGTTTCTGTGTCTACTGCGTTCATTGGCCTCTCAGCTCCTATTATTTGTGCTGATTGCTGAATATTTAGGTACCGTTTGGATTTCCTGTAGTCTTTCTAGAATCCTTCCTCCCACTGTCATGTTTCTTTGTTTACTGTTCCTGTGTATGAGTTTGCCCTTCCTTTTCTGGTTTCTGGGTTGTTTGGTGCTGTGTTACTACTATCTGATCCTCTCAGTTTTGCTATTAAACTGGCGAGGGAGTTGTGAGAGGGTGTGGTTGTTGTTATGGGTGCTTACAGGTGAGGGTGTTGTGAGGGGTGCCTGTGGGTGGGTTTGCAGCTGTATTGCTGCATTATATGGTGGTGGTGGTGCTGCTTAGGGGGTGTGGTTGTTGTTATGGGTGCTTACAGGTGAGGGTGTTGTGAGGGGTGCCTGTGGGTGTGTTTGCAGCTGTATTGCTGCACTTTATGGTGGTGGTGGTGCTGCTTACTATTTTTGACGTGATTGTATTGCTGTCATGGTTTAAAATATCGTGTTGACATGGTCGATACATATCCTGTGTTGACATGGTCGATACATATCGTGTGTTGACATGGTCGATACATATCGTGTATCGACCGATACGACACGATACGCAATATTACGATACGTATCTTTTTACAGTGTATCGGTCGATACTTATCAATGTGGTTGATACATTGTCGATATAGTCTTGATATGCTCGATACTATCTCGATATGCTGGATACTGATAAAAAAAAGACAGAAAACTAAAGAAGGATCAAAAAAAGAAAAAACAAACACATAGGAACCCTTGAATTACTAACCTAATTTCAAAAAAGAAAAAGAAAATGGAAGAGAGAGAGAGAGAGAGAGAGAGAGAGAGAGAGAGAGAGAGAGAGAGAGAGTTTGGCTGGGCTATTGCCGATCATGTGGTAAGTTTCCCCGCTTTCGATTCCGCCCAAGCTTTCTGGGCCTGGAGTGAGTTCAGTTCCTCGTGTCGGTCTCTCACTTGATGAGGGTGTAAGAGCAGTTTCTTCTTGAGTCTTGAGTTGACTTGGCTGTCCCCTATATATCCCGAATCAATCCGTGGAAAGTCTTGACGACAAAAGTTGGCTCACTAAATGTTCGGTTGTTGATCTTTTTCTTATCCTTCACCTTATCGTTCTTCTTCTCCTTTCATTTACTATTTTCTTTCTCTGAAGATTTTCGAATAAGAAGGTTTTTTGTTTTAAATATGCATTTTTATGTAATAAAAGTTCTCTTTTGTTATAAGATATTTCTAATGAATTTTGAATTCGTTTCTTGATGTTTGAAAGTATGTTTCTATGTCTTAAATTGTGATTACATCTTGTTACTTATAGGTAATTGATCCCACTAGATATGTATGATTTTTTGTATGTTTTATTAGTGTATGTGATATATTATGACTTTACACTTATTGAAGTTTTTTTAAGTTTTCATGTGCTTGCCCGCGTGGCAGTTGGTTTTCATGTTAATATATATTATATGTATGGGTGTATCATATCAAAACATGTTAACTTATTATATATTTACCTTATCTTTGCATAAAAGTGGGTTTTGTTTTTTATGTATCCTTCATTTTCCTTGCGTATCCGCCGTATCTATGACTTTTACAACGTATCCACGCGTATCCGATAGGATACTTGATGCGTATCCATTTTCGAGCTGACCTATACGCTACCTCGATACGATATTTTGAACCATGGCTACAGGGTAAAGGAATTATCTATCCCTGGAGGTTAGAATCAAATTGATCCAGTCAGCCCTAGCAATAAATTACCTCTCCTCTTTAAATGTCTAGGGACAGTGGTTAAGTTCATTAAAAAGTTTTGGAGAGACTTCTTATGGGAGGGAGGGGTGGTGGCAGAAAGGATGACTTGGTTAGATGGGAGGCGATAATATGTCAAGAAAAAAGGAAAGGGGAATCAATCTGGAAAATATTGCAGCCAGGAATCAGGCACTCCTTGGTAAGTGGCTTTGGCAATTTATTAACAGCATGTATGGATCTCATTATAACGGATGGGATATTAATCCCATATGGAGGGTGTTTGGTTCTGGTCTTTGGAAAGCGGTCACTGACCTAGCCCCATCCTCTTATCCTCACCCTCATTTCTGTGTAGGGTCAGGTTCTAGGGTTCGGCTCTGTCTTGACCTTTGGTGGTAAGAAGATACTCTGGCCAATCTATTCCCCCACCTCTTCAAATTAGCCACCTCCAAGGATGCTTTGGTAGCTTATATTTTATCTTGGTTACCTTAGGGTTAGTTTGGCATCTCCACTTTAGTCGAGAACTTAGGTCTGCAGATATTGTTGAACTATCTACCGTTCTTGAGGCCCTGAGGGACGTGTGCATTGATTCTTCATCCGTGGATTGTAGAGTCTAGATTCCTGATCAAAAAGGTACTTTCACTTCCTGCTCATTTTTTTATTTCTTCCGGGCAAACTTCTTATCCCTGGTTCCATCTACTCCGTTTAGGTACTTGTGGAGATCGGCGATTCCTCCTAAAGTTAGGGTATGTGTTTGGTTAATGGTACCCAAATAGCTTAATACTCAGGACATCCTTCAGTGAAGAAGTAATACCTTGTTATCTTCCCTCCCACCCCCCAAGATGTGTTTTATTGCAGGAACAATGAGGAGGCGGTCGATCATTTGTTCATTCATTATAGTATAACTAGGGAGATTTGGATCGGTTTCTTATCGTTGGTGGATAACCCAGTTGTGATGACATACGATATTCAGTCTATGTTGGAGCAGTGGAGGTTTCCTTGGATGGGTAAGTGTGGGAGACCGCTTTACAGAGTCCTTTTCTTTTATATTTTGTGGTCCATTTGGATGGAGAGGAACAAAAGAATCTCTGAAGGTACATGATCTAGTACCGAGATGATCATTGAGTCAGCGACCCTCTCGGCTACTTCATAGGTAAGTACTAGAGATGATTTTAGAGGGGTTTTGGTCTTGATGGTGATGAGAGATTGGAGATCAGTTGTATCATTTTGTGCAGTCTACATTGAGATATGAATGAATTGGACTCTCCCTTGTGAGGGACTAGTCAAGCTCAATTTTGATGGGTCTTGCATGGGGAACTCGGGGTCATCTGGGTTGGGGGTGTTTTTAGGGATCACATGGGGAGTATATTGGATGGTTTCTTTGGCTCGATCGGGGAGGGGAATGCCATGAGAGCGAAGCTTCTTGCATTGGTTACAAGCCTGAGAGTGGAAAGGCTAAAGTGATTCCACAACTTCGTAGTGGAGGGGGATTCTGCCGTAGTTATATCATGTATGATGGAGAGAAGGTGTCAAATGTGGAGACTATCACATACTTTCCTTTTGGCTCTCTTATTAGTGGATGGGATGAACATCTCATGTGCTTAGGAGTGCTAACGGGATCGTAGATAGATTGGCCAAAGATGGAGTGGGAAGGGAGATCTTTAGCGGCTCTATTCCCACTGAGCTAGTGGAGGAAATGTTATTGATCTATGCATGTAGATTTTATGTTTTGGTCGTTTTTGTTTTTTGATTTTGTCTTCTTTCTTTTCTTGTATTTTGGTTGACCACTAGTGTTTGGTCTCTTTGTATTGTACATTCTACCTTCTTAATATAATCTTAGTTATTCACAAAAAAAAAAATGAGCGTTTTAAACGATCATGTGACAGTCATGTGTTATCTTGGGCCTTTGATTTTGTAGGTCCATGCAATAATGTTAAGCCCAATTGAACTTGGTCCTAATAAAACAGTTCAGATTGGACTGGGTCATCTTAGGCTAAGCCGATTAGTTTGGTTAAGTCGTTACCATCTACTTATCTGGGATTACCACTTGGAAAAGAAATTACATATCCTTTGATTGCATGATCACGCTCATTCAAGCATCGTTAGTGTACCTCCCATTATACTTCATATCACTTTTCAGGGCCCCGACTAAGGTGGTAAAGAATAAAGAAGCTCTAGAGAGATTTTTTATTGGAAGGAGAAGATCAGAGAAAGGATCATCTTGTTTGGTGGGAGCTGGTGTGCAAAGAAAATACAAAAGATCTTAATTCAGGTAACATAGGCTGGGAATTCAGGTCTCTTATGCAAATGGCTATGGAAAATTAATATGGAAAGAGAATTTTTGGCGCATGGTTAGTTAGTAAATATGGTGAACATGACAATTGGTGAGGTATAAAGGCATGAGCTAAGGTATATGGTGCTAGCCTATGGAAGACTATCTTTCCTTTTCCTCTTTTTACCCGTCTAGTGACATTTTGACTGGGGTCTTGACCACGTTTCTGAATCTTGTCAGACCTTTGATGGGGTGATTCCATTTGATCTGTTTACTTTCCTCGAGTCTTCAGATTATGTGTTGGTGGTGATTCTTTGGTGTTGGATGGTCTATATTGGTCCTCCAATGGATTGTTATAGAATTCCCCCTTTAGACAAGATACCTAACCATCCCTCTTCACCTGATTCTCATGTTTGGAATCCCGACCCAGGAGGAATGTTCTCAACTAGGTCCTTTTTTCACATTATCATAGCAATCGAGATAGACATCACCCTTCTATTCTCCTCCTATGCATTGGAAATATTGTGTTCCTCTTAAAATTAAGGCCTTCATATGGACTGCTTCTCCACAAAATAAACACTGATATTACTCAGAAAGGAAGAAAGTACCTAGCTTGCCTTAGGTATGCTTTCTGTGTATGAGTCGTGGAGAATATATTGATCATTTTTTTTTCATTGGGTGATGTCAATGGGTAGTACTCCATTATTTGATCATTGGAGATCCCTAGCCCTTAGGAAGATGGGTCAGCTGATGTGTAGGCTTTATTTTTTACTGTTATGTGACATATATGGGGAGATCGGTCTAAAAGGATATTTGACGATGTAAAAATAGGGAGGCATACAATTATTGATTCCATCGTGAGTATGGTAGCATATCCACGGTTTGAATATTACTGTCAGAAATTCAGATGTTAGGAGATACTTGTAGCTTCATTCCCTTGGATTGAAAAGCGTCTGGTGATTTGGATACCCGCAAAGGAGGGTAACATCAAGGTCAATTTTGTTGATAGCTCGATGGGAACTCCTGATCATTAGAGATTGGAGTTTTTAGGATCACCATGGCACACATTTTCTAGTTTTATAGGAGAAAGGAATGCTATTAGGGCAGAGGTTTTTTGGGCTCTTTTGAGAGGTTTGAGGGAAGTAAAAGCACATAAGATATTAAGGTTGGAGGAGATTCAGCCACAATTCTATATTGGATTACATCCACACGAGCGGTCATGGCGATGGCGATGGCGACGGCGACGGCGACTGTCCCATTTAGTTGGGTTGGCTTGGGCTTCGAGTCCAGGTTTGAACATCTCGTTCTCCTTGGTGCCAAGGTCAACCAACAATATTGCTGACACCCTTGTCAAACATGAGTGCCCTCTTTTATCTTTTAATACAAGTTTTTGTTATTAATAATAAAAGAAAAAGAAGACTAGGAAATTTTTTCCTAAATTAATACAAAATTAACTAATACATTATGTTGTCTGTTGTTCCTATAACTAGGATACTCTTTCCATGATCTATTGCCTATTAAACTAGATAGTTTGGGGAAATTTCATTTTCATTGTATTGGTTGTCCCAAAGAGTGAAGCGATTTTTTCCTCTGCATCGAGCATAAAGTGAATTGAAATGGGTTATTTCTACAGTTGATTATATTCTTTCTTTCCTTTTTGTAGTTATTTCTTTAGTTGGTCTAGGGAACCTGTTCATAGATTTTGGTTTGATCTCCTTTTTTGAATTATAATTCAAAAGTTTATCCTATTTGTCCTTAGGTTGGTCGTTTTTCAAGGATATCCTATGGGAGAATACCTCCCTCCTCTACCTCTTTTATTGTTATTTTTTCTTTGTGGTTATGTGTTGCCTCTCCAATTGTGAAAGCTCATTATATTTTACAATACCCTACTTTTAACTTTTTCCTCTCAAAGACATTCTTACATGTTGAGTACCACATGTCAGATGCTGGAGTATATTTGTTAGCTAGCATAGAGCTAGTAGGATGGGCAAATTTTATACAAGATAAAAGTGGATCCGTTTCATCAATTGAGAGGTATTGCTGTACACAAAGGATCCTAAAGACAATTTATACTAACAGTGCTCAATGGGACACAGAAAAGGATGTGCAAGTCACCACTTGGAATGCTACCTATATGAAATTGGTCTGTTCTAAGTATCCCAACATATATTTTATTGTCTTTTCTCTATACTTTAGTTTTACTTTTATTTTTTATTTTGAGTTTTGATCTTTTATTGGAGGGTAGCTTAAATGGTTTATCACAAAGGTACCCCTAGTTAATGGAAAGGGAGAAATCATGTTTTGCTAGTTCAAATGATTTATCTCGAAGGTACCACTAGTTAATGGAAAGGGAAAAATTACATTATGCTTTTCTTATTTTTGGTCAGTAATAAGGAATGTATTGTATATATGTATAAGTAAGAAAAAATAAGGCAACTGCCCTCAACAGTTACAACAGTAAAAAATGAAGAAAAGAGGAAAAAACAACTACTGTACACAAAGTATACACAAACTGACTGTCAGATCCACAAAAAATAATATCAGTCTCATAGAAACTAAACTTTAATGTTTTACATGATTTGTCCCAAGTCCCAAATCTGTGAAAAATCATCAAAAAGTTATGTTACTACACTCGGGTATTATGGATGCCCGATGATAAAACAGCGTTACCACCCTTTGAGAGAAAATGACAGGTCTTATTTTTTATTTTTTTTTATGGGTAATGATGAAATGGTAAAGTCTAAGCTGTTCAAGTTGGACAACTACTAGGGTACAATAAGGAAAATAAAGAACATAAGGGAGAATACAAACAACTACCAAGTACAAGCAAAACTATACTTCCTTACGTCACTTGGGAGGCCCGAGAACAGCGCCGTCCTATTCACTCCTACCCTAGCCAGTTTATTGGCCACCTCATTCGCCACCTTAGGCACGCAAGCGAATGAGATGGCCAGGCCATCTCCTGAGTTCTGAGCCAGCCTTACCAAGTGGGTAAATCTCCATGGGCATCTCTTAGAAGACACCATCCATGCAATCACTGACGACGAGTCACCCCTACCTCCAGGGAATTGAAGCCCCAACCTCGAGCCACAATCCAGTCACTAATGATGTAATACTCCGCATACCTGGAGTATCCCTCACCAACGTGGCCTAAAAAATATGAATGATATGGCCATGCTGGTCTCTAAAGACGGGTCATTTTCCACCCTATAAAATTTTCTTCTCTCTCTCTCTCTCCTTCCACAAACTCCAACAGATAGATGAATGCATATTCCATAGGATTGCTCTCCTTCTCCCTTTTTTTTTTCCTAAACAAGCTTTTCAACATATCCAAAATGTTACAAGGCATCACCTATTGGTAGCCAAACCTGTTGCCTAGCATGTCGCCAGTGTCGCCGACATGGTGTAAAAAAGGGGAAATATTGAGAAACCATGGGTTTTTGATGGATTTTTGCCCCCAAAGTTTAAACATGCCTAATTAAGGGGGGTTCGCTTTCACGCTGTTGGGTCTATAAGCTGTAAAAAAGATGCTATATGTAATTAATTCAGACTAGAAGTGAATGTAATTCAAACTAAAAGATACATACAAGTAGGAATCAAGTGTCACATTCATAATATAAAAAATGAATGTAAGTCAAACTAAAAGATAACTCAATAACAAGTTGGAATTTGGAAATACCGTAAATGATCAAACTAAACGTGAATGTGACTTTGTAAGTCAAACAAAAAAAATACATAAAAATAGAAATCACATGTCATCAAAGCTACCGTGTATGGGCCACTCATATCCAAAG
>JAUPMG010082822.1:0-12796 GCA_031762675.1 Pachysandra terminalis | reverse complement strand
TGCTGATTTGAGTGTAAAGTATTCTGTCTTACACAAGATTGCTTTGGCCAACTGGCTTCCAAGCTTGCACACTACCTCAATTTCTAGTGATTTAGCCACTCTACTTTGTATGATTGATACTGGTCTACAGTTTGATCTGGAAAAACGTATTTTTGAGGTGATAGTCAGTCATGCAGAGATTGAGACAACTCATGGACTTCTGCCATTCCCTCACTGATTTTTGAGATCTGATATCTCAGAAGATGATGAAAGGAAATACTGAAGTGTTGGAGGTTCCTAGAAAGCCATTCAAGGTTTCTCAGAAGCTGTTTTCTAGAAGACATGTACATGATATTCAGGAGGAGAAAACTGCTGAAGAAGCTGGTCCTTCATTGTTGCACCTAGTGTTACAACATCTTTTGCAACAACACCTTCAGTTGTTTATAAACTGAATATGATCCAATTTTTGGAGGCTGAGTTGAAAGAGGTCAGGATGAGTCAGAAGATGCTTGGGCAAAAGGAAAAGAAGATTGAGAGCTTGCTAGCTCAATTTTTGTCTGATTTTGTGCAGGATCCTGTTCTAGGAGACGTACCTGATACAAATACTTCTAGCAGTGACAATTTCTAAAGGACTTCTGCTGAATCTTATCTTTGGCTATTTTTGTGACAAAAAGGGGGAGTAGACTGTTATGTGAATTATGAATTTTTGTTAGCTATTTGTTTATACTCTTTGATATTTTTGCTAACTTTGAAAGTCATTCTCTTCTTTGAATATTGTTGTTTGCCGATTTTCTACTTTTTGCAGATTTTTCTAAGTCATCTTATTTATGAATATGTTGAAGAATGGTTAGCTTGATAATTTTGCCAAAAAATGCCAAAGGAGGAGATTGTTAGTTATTTTGTTGGCATTTATGGCAATGATATTCAAGAGATTTGCAAATTCAAAATTCAAGATTATTCTCAAAGATTCTGGAGATTACCTACAGCTAATCAATCGTTTAATAAGAGAGACTTCCAATTAAAGCTGAGACTTCTAATTAAAGTTGAGACTTCTAATTAAAGTTGGACTCAATCTCAACTTAATTAGATTCGTTTTGGAGTTTCTAAATTCTATGAGATTTCGATTGATTGAGAAGTTTAAGATGTGATGAGAAGATTTGATTTAGTTTGTTATAGAAGAAGATTCTGTTTTTGAAATAAGAATCAAATCTCACAAATCAGAATCGGATCTCAAAAATCAGAATCAGATCTCACGGTTCAGTTGTTGTTGCAACAACTATTACAACATGCCAAGTCTTATACTCATCTGATATTTGAACCAAATCTTCTTGGTGCTCTATGCAAACTTCTGAACAGATGCGAGTTCTGCAACTTCTCAGAGTTCAAGTTTATTATTTTTGAGTTGTTCAGGTTTACAGTTCTCGGAAGAAGACAGTTTGCAGATTGAAGGGAGTTCAACTATGCAGACATTGAAGACGAGTGGTGCTCGCTGAACAAGTCCAAGAAGTTGATTCGACACGGCAGCGACAGAAATTAGGAGGGAATCTTCATTTTGTGTAAGTCCGATTAGTGATTGTAATCCTGATAACTTAATGGATTGTTCAATGTCTAGGGGTGGTCTCGAGGAGTAGATTTTTACCGAGCCTCGTAAAAATTGCCTGTGTTCTTATGTTATTATGCTTTAGATAATTCAATTAATCTAATAATTAACAATAATTGGATTAATTGTTAAAACCGGATCTAACAGTTGTCCCATCGTCGACCCGTGCGTTGCACTCGGGGACGGGGTATCGACGATCATGCATCGCCCAATAGAATAACCAACTCGGTGCGATTGGCGCCAAGAAACGTCAACGGAAAGATCCTACTCTTCGGATGCCTTATGTATAAAACGATCGTGTCCCGGGTTGCAACAGCATCTCCGATCAATAAACGACTCTCGAAAATGGATATTTCGGCTCTTACATTGATGAAGAACATAACGAAATACAATACTTAGTGTGAATTGCAGAATCTCATGAACCATCGAGTCTTTGAACGCAAAAGATGTTTGCTGCCACACAAATCTGAAATCGCTCATCTATTTTAACAATCAATTATGATGGCTCTGAAATCGATACTTAAACCGTGGATATAAGGGTACGTACTTCATGTGAAAATGTATGCTTGATAAGGACAACATTCATAGTCGAGTATATTTTTTCCTTGATTTTGTTGGAATTCAAGGACTGCTTAGCCATTTCTACTTAATGTTCACGGTATTTTAGTAATATATGTTTTGTTTTTGTTATGTTCTAGGGACTTGACTTCTAGTTATCTTGATCGATAAATCTTTTTTTTTTTTTTGATCGATAAATCTTGTTGAACTGTTGACTGCATTTCATTGGGATTGTTATGCAGTTGATAAATTGATTTGGGGTAAATTACCATTCTGACCAAAGGATAAAAATGTAGTCAAATAGAGGCTATACAGCCACTATGAATTGAAGAAAGGAACTAAATTAAACAAGGGATTGTTATAATAATTTTTCAATAAGCAAGTAGTTTCTTCAGAAACCATAGCTTACAGATTTGTTACCCAAGCAATTTCCCATATTTCTCCTAGTTGGATTTAATTTTAATTTTGATTTTTTTGCAAGAACTTCCACTCCCTGATATAAACTTTTCTTCGAACCTTTATCAAAATCTTTGTTCTTAAAAAAAGGAAAATTGACGTCTAAAGTAAAGTTTTTTCATTTGTTCTATTGAAATCCTTGTTGAGGGGAAAAATCACAAGCTTTGACATAATGTCAAGTTGTAGAATTGATCAAGTAACATTTTCATATTCTACAAATAGTGGTAGAATTGAAATCAGGATGCTGTTAACTGATTGAATAGATGGTATTTATGACTTTTAATCATTTTGTACTTTCTATTATACCTTTGTGCATGTGTGCGCGTGTGCATTTTTTTATGTTTTCCTTTTTTGTGGTTGTTGGTGTCTTTTTGGGGACGGAAATACACGTGCCAAAGATCGTTTTACATGTCCGCAAGATAAGAAAAATGGTAGGTAGATCTACGTGTAGGCCTAAATCACATGGCAACAACCATTCTTGAAGTGTTGCTTGAACCGAGTTGAAGAGGTCGGGTCGATAGCAATGACAAGGAATCATCTACGGGAGATGCATAAACAAGTGATGAAGATCTTCTAGTTTGATTGATCCAAAGATGATTTCTTAGAAATTGTAGAGAAATCTCTAAGTCTGGGTATTTTTGTTATATCTACAAGTTAACAAAAAAATGATAAGTTTAGAAGAGAGTTTTCTCTCCACCAGAGTCCAGGCAAAAATTATCTTGCAATAGTCTAATGCAAGTGTTGTGTGTCCTTTTTCTTAGTCGCTTATGCCTTTATATAGGCATGGGTAAGCCATAAAATGGTGACACTTGTCAGCATCTTAACTATTCTTTTTTTATGTAACCCATTTCTCATAGTAGGATGAGTTACTTTTCTTTTGTAACTTTCATTAATAATGGGAGACGGGTTAATATCCTTCATTATTCTCTTGTAATTCCCACCGTAATGAGAGAGGGGAGTTTAATTCCTATTAAAATAATACTTTGACCGATTAAGCTATCATAACTCTTCACATTTTAGTGTGTCGATTCGATCCATTAGAGATTTTGGCGTTCCGATTCAATTCCACAAAACTTACTTGTTTTCCATTTGTCGACTCCTTGGTCAATGTGTTAGATCCAAACCCAATCGACGATGACACCCATGCCCTTGGCTGTCGCACCTTAAGGACCACGAAAACCTCTTAGATGCAAGATTTCACCCGTGATGGAGATATCCTCTCCGACAAATCTAATATCAAAAGAAAACACATTTAATCAGTATTTACTATCAAAATCACTTGGTCAGATAGCTTAAATCCATTTAATACTCCTTTTAGAATGATTCATATCATGCTAGACATGCAAAACACCGGTGTTTCTGGGCTCTTCTGGCGACTTTCTAGCATTAAACTGTCTTCTAACAGCTTTTTGGTGGGAGTTTGCCTTCTGGTGCAAAGTAAGCATTTCCAATTTGGCAAGTTTTAAGTCTTAGAATTATGGCGTAACCACTCTGTGGGATAGAATACGTTGAAAATTGGTAATATGGTGCTCCTTGGTTCAAACTGCACTGTGATGGACCTTGGGAGCTCATGGCGTAAAATGAAGTTTTACACTAGAACTTTTGGTTACCCAAGGGGTGGGCGCCCCCCATACAGGCATCCTCCAGTGGTTCGTCTATATATCCCCCTTGTGGCCACACTATTACTGATGGCCGGGACATCCATCTTTTCAGGTTTTGAGTCATTTTAGGGCTATTTTTAGCAGTTTTCCTTCTCACTACAAAAACTTCTAGTATAACAAGATTCTTCTGTCTAATAGTCTAATAACCTTGCCAATGGTTTATAATATCGCCAATGGTCCGTCTTAAAAATACCAAATGACCCAGTTTGACCAAAAATGGTCAAAACCAACAAGTGTCACTTATGTAAACTGGACGATGATAGAGGTGATGACATGGCAAAAAGTATTGTGACATCATCATTCCCATGATGTGGCACACTTTCTTCAAAATGACTATCTATCAACATAAACCCCCATTTTTCCATGTAATCCTACACCAAGGGACAAAACCTTAATTGGTCATTTTTAATTTTTAGAGAGAATCCAAAAGTCAAAAGTCAAATATCTTTCATGATTTTCTGTAATATATTTTTTTATCTCCTTTTTTATTTTATTATCTTTTCTTGATTGAATTCTCCTATTTTTCTTTTGGAAACAAGAATATATTGTTTCAAAGAGGTTTAGGTAATCCCTTCTTTTCCAAGCCTATAAATCAAAGGCCTTATCTCACTTTGCATCATTCACATTTGCTCTAATGTTTTCCTTTGCTTTTTTGGATTCTCCAGACTCCTCTATTCAAGTACGTTGTTCAACACTTTTCTTTGTCTTTTCTCCTTTCCTTCTTGCTTTTTTATTGCTATGTAGGGGGCATGTGATACAGAGTGGTTATGTAACAGCCTGAATAAAACCTAAAACTACAACTTAAAAACTTAAGGGTAAAATAGTAATTTCATAAGATTAGTGATTTAATCTCATTAATTAATTTGGATTAAAATTATTTAGGTCCCTAATCTTATAAAATATATTAGAAACCTTTAAGTCATTTAAAACTGATCAGGTTAACCAGATAGGCTTAGGATGTAATTCGGTTCAGATAGCTAAACTTAGCAGATAAATAAGGAATAAAATCAATTAGCAAGATAATAATCAGTTTAGGCAGCTTAGTAGACCCATTTTCTAACCCTAAACCTAATTTCACAATCAGAAGTTAATTAGAAAGTTAATCAGAAATTATAGAGCTAGAAACCGGATTTTGCCCTTATGGTTGTTTTAATATTACAAGTTTGCCCTCAGCCTATAAATAGAACCCTTAAACCCTTTTTTTCTCATTTTTTTCTCTCCCTTTTCTCTCATTTCTCTTGGAGTTCTTGGAGAAGAAGAAGGAAGAATCCAGATGCCTGGATGCAAGCGGATCAACCTCGGACGCGACCCGGCATGGCAGAGCAGCTTCGAATGAGACCCCGCGAACCCCAAGTTGAGTATTCCTTCAATTCTCGCGTATTTACTTTTATTTTAGCATTGTGAGCATGGTGAAAGAAAGCATGTGGCTGTGTTCTCCCTTCCCCCTTGAGTTGGTGGTTGGATTTGATGGTTTTGGGGATCAAATCCCATGGCCTAGTATACTCGTCCCTCGTGGGCGACTCATGCGACCTGGATTGTCGAAAATCTACTTTATAGGGTTTGGATTCATGGAGAATTAGTGGATCTCCATGTAGACCAATTTCCTTTAGCCTAGAAGCCATTTCGATGCCCCATTAGGTGGTTAGCAAGCCTTGGGTGAATTTCGCCAGAAAACCCCTTCGGAATCTCCTGAACCAGACGTTTGGCGACTTCCTCGGTTCGCCGAACTACCCCACCGATAACCTTCAGTGACCTCCTCGGTTCGCTGAAGACCCCGCCGAGACACTCCTGGTACACTGTTGGACCTGGCCCGAGTTTTGGTGACCTTCTCGATCCACGGAAGACCCCACCGAGACCTTTCGGCGACCTCCTCGTTTTGCCGAATCTCAGAGACCCTGTTTGTGTTCTGGTTAGGTCACCGAGACCATTTCGGCGCATCAAACACCCTGCCGAACCCCTCTCGGTTCGTCGAGACCCCATACTTGCCCTTCTGTTTGGGTTTTGACCTTGGACATCTATGTTACCCTTATCTGAGTGTTTCAACACACTTTTGGAGTTAGTAGACTTGCCCAACCGCTGTGACCTATCATACCTAAGGTATGAGTTCTCAGGAAACTCATGTCGCAGCCCCAAACCCTTCCACTAGTTCTCTTCCCTGTCTGTGCAAGTCTAGGCACCGAGTTTTGCCTCATTGTGTCGCCATGCGATGGTTGACTCATATAGGTGGTTGTTATACCAGTGTTAGTATTATTTATTTATTTTATCCTCCTTGATCAGTTAATGCATGTATTTCTTATGTGTAATGCACTCACCCTACTACTCCTATTTTATTGTATTCTCCTATGATTGTATAACTGCTTATATTTAGAGTGTGATGACATGTCTAAGTGTATGTATGTATTAGTAGTACATGTTTATCCTTTCCCTTAGACTTGCTTCATGGGTGTGCTACTCTAGGGTGGCTTCTCATACTTTGCCTATTTGTATTCACTATATAGTTTATGCTAGATGATCATTTCTTATGATTAGCATGCACCTTGAGCAATGTCGTGCCTTGCAGAGTAGAATCATGGAACTGTGCCCATGTGTTTGATGATTGAATATATGTCTATGATGCATTGTGTGTTGCATTAATTTAAATAAATTGAATATGATGAGTTGCATATGGACTTTTCGGCTGTGATAGCCTAGTCTAATACCCTCTTGTGCTACCTTGGGTTTAGACTGACACATGAGATGTTGACTTGATAGCTATGATTGTCCTATGAGAGGGTCCTATTTGGTACGCCCAAGCTGAGAGAGAAACCCACATAGGGTAGGCCTCTAGAGACTTGAGGCGTGATGGTTACCCTAGAATCTGCACGTTGGTGTAAGCTGGGAAGATGGTGAACTATCCCAAGGATCTGCATGTTGGTGTAAGCTTGGGAGACACTGAGACCATAGTACCCTTCTGTTGGATTGTGAGTATGTATGACTCCTTGAGGGATCCGCACGTGGGTGTAAATCTTGGCCGTTGGCTCGTGATAAAAAATAAGGTGGGGCGATTGTGACTCCTAGGTTGAAAGCCCTTAAAACTATGTTGTACACATAGAATAATTGTAATAACCTGAAATTTTATAGGAATTAATTCTTAATTAATTATAAATATAGGGGTAAATTTAAAATTTTAGTAAGATAGTTACACCTTTGACTTTGACTGCTTGTGATTGGTGGGTTGCACAATAAGAAACTAAAGTGCTTCACACATAATCATAACTCTTTAAGTTATACTATCTAGCTAAGATATTTTAGGAACTTTTAATCATAATTTAAAAGCTAATAATTCTATTAACCTACAGTAATTAATAAATTAAAACTATAGGTTATAAACAATGGTCATTTCAACTTAAATTGAAAACTGGTTTAATAGATTAACTAAACACTAACCAAACAAGACCTAGCTCTAATAATTAATTAGTTGAACTTAAGTAAATCCCAATAAGATTAAAGCTCACCTAAACTTAAGTCCAATTAGGTTAATTTAATTAGTAATTTTTGTGCTAATTATTACATGATAATTAAAGGATAAGTTATAATACATCTAGGACATTAGATTAAGATTAAAACAACCATTAATGTTCCTAATATGATTAGAAGACTTAAAATCAATGGCTAGGATTAATTAGACTAATCTAAAGGTTAGGATTAAAGGATTCAAGAACCTAATCTAATTAGGATAAGGTTAGATAAGAGAAATCATTAACTTATATTAGAACTACAACACCTTTAATCTAAAGGCTATTATTTAACTAATCTAATCTAATGGATATAAACCAAAATTAATCCTAAACTAACTTTAAATCTAGAACAACTAAGAGACAAGATTAAAAGCTATATAAACACTGGTTTGATCGTCCAAACCATTAAACCAAAATCCGGGGTGATAGCTGGAGCTAAAGGTGGTGGAAGAACAGTTCAGACTTGAACTGGATTGAAGAAGAAGAAGATCTGAAGCGTTAAGTGAGGTAAGTAACTTCAATTAAGTTACATTTTTGATTTGGATTAGGTTATATGCCATATTCTTTGAATATGACATATCACATTGAATGCAATTCAGTAAACAACTATTTTTCATAAAAATAAAAGATTTCTGAAACAATTTCATCCCACGCATGGTAAGTTATGATTTTGATTGTTTATTTGATTGGGTTATGTTCAGAATTCAATTTAAACATCAGTCTCTGTTGAAGAAAATTGCTAGAAATCAATATTTAATCAAAAATTGTATTAAATTGTTGTTTTTGGGAAAACCGGTGGCCTGCTGGCATGCCGGCTTGCTTGCCGGTTCACCCAGGTGACTTCCAGCAGACCTATCGACGTGCCGGTAGTCTGCCAGATATCCCTATTGAGTTGTGACTTGCTATGTAGGTTACCGGATGGCCAACCGGTTTGGCGGTTAGGCTGCCAGTAGCCATATGTGTCTGTGACTTGGAAATTAAGCCCCCGCCCAGCCTACCAGTGGCTAGCCGGTGTGCCGGCTAGCGTACCAGTGGCTATCCCTGATAAATTTTGGAAATCAAGCCCTTGTCTAGGCTACCGGATGGCCAACCAGTGTACCGATTAGCCTACTGGTCAGCCATAGACCCTGCACCAGATTATTTAGGCCCCTGTCTAGGCTATCGGATGGCCAACCAGTGTGCCGGTTAGCCTACCGGCCAGCTTTTAGCCTTTGAAATTGATGTGTTTGGCCCTGCCTAGGCTACCAACAAACCAACCGGCGTGCCGACCAGCCTGCTGGTCAGCCCAGGTTTGTGTGATCTATTGGAATTCATGAATATGTTTATAGTTGGATTATAGATGGTTAATTGTATGATAAGTATGATTATTTCATGACTTGAATTGGTGGTTAATTGAACTGTTTTACTATTTATTGTGTTTAAATCATACACCATGATTAACTTGAGTTTCATTCATTATCATGCTGATTTATACCATGATTTAGACTTCATGCTCTCATACTTGTATTATTACACAATTGTACACTTGATTGCATGCCTAGTTAGTGTGCACTATCACCACATATGCACAACATAACCTATTGGTATTAATGACCATATTCTGGTCATACTAGACTTTACCTTCAGACTTCACTTTTGTTGGAGTTCTGATCAAATATGAGTGTTTGGTGAGGAAGTCTCGGATGGACTATTCTTATTGGTTGAGGGATTTCGCCGTCTTAATATACCCCATTATATTTTTATCTTGATAACTTATCATGTATTATACGTAACAGATGCCGAGTGAAATTCTATTAGCATTCGGGTAGTGTAAGACTCACTGAGGTTTTGATCACGTTAGTGACCCTTGGTTTTATTCCCATGATCGAAAATAATGGAGGCGATTGTGAGCTCTAGGTCCCAGCTCCTAGAAACTATGAATGTGCAGATAGATTATCTTATTTTAGCGAATCTGTATAGGGGAAGCTTCATTACGACTTCTTGCTTGGTAATTGATTGATCAAGTGTGGGGCATACAATAGTCGAATTCTAAACAACATGCATATTTGCACAGCATATGTCTTTGCATGGATCACACTTGGTGATCAACCCTTTTTATTTTTGCATGAGCATGCATTGCATTCATTAATAACTAAACCAACATTCATATTGCATTGCATTTCTTATTATATGATCATGATTGTTTGCATATTATTTATGTTATATCATTGGACCCTATTCCAATTAAAAGTGTATTTTAATTGATTACTTACTGGGCTAAGTGTAGCTGATGCCTTTGCGCAATTTCAGGTAATTTAGTTGAGGAACATGATGGACAATACCCTTATTGTGAACATTGCTGGAACGTGGAATGATTTCTACATAGAGATTACTATCGAATTTATTGATTTTTTTCTTAAATTAGATATGATGTATAAGGCTAGGGATTTGATTTAAACTTGTAATGAAATTATTTTCCTTTCTGCTGCTCTTTCATTAAAGTGTTTTGGATGTAATAACTTAGTTATATTTTAATTTTTTTTTGTGAAGTAGTTTCCTTTAAGTTTTATTAAATCTTTATGGTTTGGCTCTTTGGTTGACTGCCACTCCCGATCTTGGTTGGGGTGAGAGTCACGGTTCGAACCTAAGGGGTTTCACATGAATTACCTTAAGTTTGGGTCGTGGCCATAATCCTATCCTTTATACCATTACGACGGGGGATGATTTTATGTTGTTAGAACATCCTGGGGCACATTCAGGTTGTTGGGACACCCAGGATAGAGATTGAGATCATGTGGGAGCTTACTATATTTCACTTTGCCATACAGCGTTGCAATTTTATTTGCATTGCATATCTTTGTTGATATTAGTGTGAGTGCATCGTGTATGAAACACTTGGCCTAATATCCATATAGATTTAGGCATGCAGATATTATGATGTGGACCCGAGTTTGAATACCTTGTGAGGTTGGGAGAGAACAATACTTTGTGTGATCACTGTTGATTTACACATGTTCACCATATGCACAGATGCATATTGGATCACATCAGAGATATTTTCATATCAGCTAGTTATATTGTTGGTTTCTCATAATGTTGGGGTATGAGTAAATACCTTGCATTGAAGGATTACTCATTCTGGCTTCCAGCTTATGTTTGTTGACTTTTATAATTTTCAGGTCTTAGAGCTTGGTCACGCAGAGAGAGCTTGGGTTTGGGTATAGTTTACATGAGATTTAGTTTGTAGAATTGTATTGGAATTAGACTCTCTTTTAGTAATCTTGTAATAGATTAGTTCTTCTATTTCAGTTACTTATATCTTACTAGAACAGTTAATTCTTCCGCTTATGTTTTGATTACTGTTTGCCACTCCCATAGAGATATGAGGTGAGAGTTACGATTTAAACCTGAAAATCTCAGAATTGGGAATTTCTGGTTTGGGTCGTTACAGGTTACATCCCACCCATTGATACAAGCCATCGACTTGTTAATGATGGGCTTTGGGATATCGTAGGCATACTCTCCAATGAAGTAGCAAATTCTTCGAGCTGCCATCATGTTCTTTCTTATAGTGATGACACTACGGGCCCTTCAATGAAGGATGTGCTATGGTTCTTGAATTTTAAACTAGGGTAACAAAATACGAGTGCCTTCACAAATTAAAAAAAAATCAATGGAAGGCGTCATCCTTTGTAACTTACTAATATGAACCAAACTATGAGTTAGGGTTGACTGAAGTTATATGGGCCACTATCTCTAACAATCTCCATCTTGGTGAATATTCAGTCACCTTGAAAATATCATAACCTTAGACCTCCACCTTGAACCAATAAGGGTAGGGTTACACCTGATATTCAGTATCGAAAAACATTGATCAATTCCATGTAATTCTTTAACTTGTCTGCAGGAATAGGCTTTGTCAACATGTCAACTGCATTCTCTGAAGTGCGAACTTTCTAAAGTATTACCTCGCCTGTAGTAACCAAGTCCCTTATCTTATGAAACCTTAGGCCTATATGCTTTGTTCTTGCATGGTATACCTATTGATTCTCCAAGTAAATGGCACTCTAACTATCACAATACAACAGAACTCCATCTTGTTTTATCCCAAGCACCTTGACTAGCCCAATTACCCACAATGCTTCTTTTCATCTTTGTCGCTGCCATGTATTCAACTTCAATAGTAGACAATGCTACAGTAAGTTGTAGCATGGATCTCCAACATATAGGCCCACCTACAAGTGAGTAGACATAAATTGTAGTAGACTTTCTTTCAGCCAAGTCACCAACATAATCTGAATCCACATACCCCACAACTGAAACTGAACTCTGCTGTCTCACGAAAATAATACCATGATATGTTGTACCTCTCAAGTACCTGAAAATCCATTTAACTTACCTTCCAATTCTCTCTTCCTAGATTGTGCAGGTACTTTCTCATAATGCTAATTGTATGTGCTAAATCAAGTCTGGTGCATATCATTGCATACATCAAACAACCTACAGCATTGGCATATGGCACCTTGGACATACCTTCAATTCCTACTTCTGCTTTTGGGCATCATCTAGCAGATAATTTGAAGTGGCTTACCAATGGTGTGCTTACATGTTTAACATCATTCATACTAAACTTCTCCAACACCTTCTCAACATAATTTTGTTGAGACACCCATAGCTTACCAGCTTCTCTGTCCCCACGAATCCCCCTCCCCCTTGGATCTAGAGACTAGTGAATATAAGCCACTATATCTGCAAAGACCATTTTTCGCATAGTTAAAAAAATCCCATTTTTGGTAAATGGTCTTCGACTAGGGAAGGTCCTTTAAGAGTTAATCAGGTTCACCCAAGAGGATCATATATAATCAATGACCTCAACAACCTGATAATCAAAAGACCATAGACAACTGTTTTTTTAAAGATATATTTCCCCACTATGTGGGAAATACAAGAAAAAGAAGCACAAGAAATATAAATAAAATCGGTGTTGACCAAAGATGTTGATTATATTAAAAATAAATAATAATTACATGATAAGAACCGTTCCTGACCACTATAACAAAAGTAGA
>JAUPMG010082811.1:0-12796 GCA_031762675.1 Pachysandra terminalis | reverse complement strand
GTGCCAATCGAAGATGGGTTATAGTTATCCCATATGATAATGTAATTTATGCCTAAGAATTTGATAGCTTATGCCTAAAGAAATCGAAAGATAGGCTATGCTTATTCTTTGCATAATACTTTTTGGGATATTGTGTGTGCTTGTTGCCACACAAGTTTATTTTCAACAGTGAATTAATGCCTAGGAATTCATCATATTACCATAATTTAAGGGTTAGATGGATTATCAATATTCTGTTGTTTTCCCCGATTGATTAATTCCTTTAAAATTAGTTTAACTTGATTTTTAGATTTTAAATTAGTTTACTTTATTTTTAGAATTAGATGATAATTATTCATTTTCGTTGTCTAATTAATTTTATTTAGATTTAATCTGATAATTTTAACAAACTAAACCCATTCAGTTCTTGAGGTTCGACACCCTCGAATAGCCCTATCCTACGAGGATTCGTACTATTGCGAGTGGTTAATTATAATTGACACACATCAGATATCATGGCCAAGAAATCTGACATTGGTTTGGAAAAGTTTCATTTTTGGAGCAGATAAAATTAAACCATTTCTTTTGATAACATCTTTAAGGATAAGAAGATGCTTGAAATGTTGATCAAGAGAAGTAGAAAATATTAAGATATCATCAATATAAAAAATTGAGAATTGGGAATAAGGAATGAAAATTTCATTCATAATATTCTGAAATTCAGAAGGTGCATTTTTAAGACCAAACAGAATGACATTCCATTGGAAATGACCAAAAGGAATAGTGAAGGCAGTTTTATATCTGTCTTCAGGGGCAATTTGAATTTACCAATAACCAGATTTAAGGTCAACTTTGGAAAAAATGACTGCAGATTGAAGTCTATCTAACAAATCTTTTTTGCTCGAAATTGGATAACGAATCCATTGCAAAACATCATTTAGGGGCTTGGAATTAATTACAAGTCAAGGTACACCCCTTTCTTTTTCAACGGCCTTATTGACATAGAAGGCTGTGCAACTCCATGGGGAGTGGCTTTTAGTAATTAATTTTTTATCCAAGAGATTTTGGATTTCAAATTTACATAATTCTAAATAGTCAGCTTTCATCTGACTAGGTCGAGCTTTAGTAGGAATTTGTTTCTCATTAAAATCATAAATATAAGGAAGAGAGACAATATGTCTCTTACGATCCCAAAAGGCATTGGGGTTATCACTGCAGATTTCAGTGAGAAATTGATTTTTGATGGAATCAATTTGGAGTTTAAGTCCAAGTTGCTGTAATTTTTGATTAATTGATAAGGAAGAGATTTCTTGTTGTAAGAAAAATATTTGTTTTTCTTTATTGTGAAGAAGATTAACATTTTTATGAATTGGTAAAGTAATAAATTCAAAAATAATTGATTTTCCATTAATAGTGGTAGAGATACCACTAGGGTCAATTTTGTCAATGGGCATAATTAATGCTAAAAAAGGTGTACCCAAAATCACTTGTTGTGATATATTTTTGATTAATAACAAAGTTGAAGATAATCAGATTCCATCATTACAAATATAAACATCATTAAGTTTATATTTGATGTGCATTTTGCCACCACTAGCATTAGTCAGTCCTTAAGTGGTTTTTTTCAAAATAATGAGTAGGAACAAAACCCTCTTGAATGCAGTTCATATTTGCACCGCTGTCAACTAAGGCAGTGATATTAGACAGAGTAAAGTCTCTATTAATTACTAAAGTGATATTAATGAACCATTTTTGAAAAATTACCTGATTAAGAAGCATTAAGTAATCAGGAGCAGGATCAGCTGCAATGAAGGAGAAACAACTTCATTATTTGAAGTAGAACCTTTTTCCGGAATGGAAATTCCTTTATTTGGAAGTTAATAATTTTTTAAACGAGTTAGCACAATTTGCATAGGATATTTCTAATTTTTAAGATTTTTGAGTTCAATTGTTAATTGATTAACTTCACTCCTAGGATCAGGAATAGAAGATTGTCTATCAGTAGACTTGGGAATTTGAAGTCTATTGAAAACTTCTTTCATACTATATTGTAGATCAGGTATAAGACGTGAACCTAAGGACGAGTAGGAGGAGTAGTATCCTGTTTAGCAAATTCATAAAAAAAATTTATTAACTGAATATTGATTTCAGGATCTTGAACTTTATCAATTAGTTCAAGAAGGGATTGTTGCTGGCTGGTTGGCATATTGATGCTGAGGCCCTTCATATTAATGATTGCCTGTAAATGATCACATTTATTTTTCAAATCATTACACTGACAAGTGTCAGAATCAAAAGAAGCTGAAGAATTTTGGATTTCATTAAATCCTTCATTGTTAGAATTGACATTTGTGTGATCAGTATCTTGATCTGAATCAGAAGAGTTGTGTAATAATTTACTTAACTGAAGTTTTAAATCTTCATCAATTTGAAGATTACTTAACTTCTTTTTGGTGGTACATTTATTGGCATAATGTCCAAACTTACCACATTTAAAAAATTTAGCATCTTTAGGACTTTTAGATTGATGTTTGTTTTTCTTAAAAGACTTCCGTCTTTTTGAAGATTCTGGGGTATTAGTAGAATACATTCTATTGGGTTTATTCTTATGAGAATATTTGTGCTTAGAAGATTTATGGTCTTTTTTATAGGATTTCTTTGATTTAGGATAATTAATCTGAGTATTATAAGCATATTGTTCGCAAAAATCACCAGTTTCTCTATTACTAGCAAGTTTTTGCTTTTTTAATTGTTTTTGTAATTTGATATCATTACAAAGTGATAATCCTTCTTGAATGATAATACTGAGAAGACTACCATAAGTGTGAGAATTATAAGAAATGAAGATTCCATTATTCAAATCTCTCAATTTCTTCCTAACCATTTTAGAAAAAAAGGTAGGTAGACCATCAATAAATTTAGCCTTCTAATGTTCAGTATTAGCATCAGGTCGTTGAAGAACTTTAACTAAAAATATATCTTTGTACCATCTAAAATGACTTAGAGTAGGATAATGAAGATTCTTTAAAAGTTCTGTAGATCTTTCAGCATTAAGATCTTCAGGTTCAATGAAATGTTAAATAATTGTAAGTATTAAAGTGAAAACAAGATCATGTTGAAGTGCATCCTGATCTTGCTCATTCTTAGCAGTTTTTGTAGCATGCATTACTTCATGCTACTGTTGGAGTGTAATTAACATTATCCCACCAACCTTTAAGTTGACCAGTGAAACCACAAGTGATAAACTTGGCAATTTCAAGGTCGGTACTTTGATTTTGCTTACAGAAGGTGTTGAACATAAGCATTTGGTGAATAATTTCATAGATTTGATATTCAGACAAACCATCTATGTTCCATTCATAGATAGTTTTGCTATGATAAGATTTTTGGGTATGGAAAAAATCTTCTTCGTAAATAATATATTGAGGAGTTGGTCTAGTATAATAATTCCTAGTAAGACCAGCAAAAATGGTTTTAGGATTGCTTCTACTAAAATTGATTTTATTTAGTTAAAGGTTGGAATTTGCTTCAAGAAAATTGGTTTCAATGTCAGCTAATTTTTTTGGGTGACATGTCAGAATCAGAATTAGATTCATGATGTGATAAAACATGTATATTTAACCCCTTGATTTTTTAAGTTAAAAAAATTATAAAATCTTCATTTTTGTTGGAGTTGGATAATTTGAATCCAGTGACCTCAATTGGAGGTTTAATAGTAGGAAGCTCAAGAGGTTCTTTCCTATTAGGAAGAATTTTCTGATGAAGGATAGGAATAATGTCATTAGGAGTGGTATGTTTTGTCTTGTGGATATTGTGGAACTTGTGATTATTGCCTTGTTGATATTGTTGATATGATAGTTGTTCACTTATTGGCATTGGGGAGTGATGGTGATTGACTTGTTGATGCTGTTGATATGGTAGTTATGAACTCATTGTCATTGTTGACTGGTTGGCATTAGACTTGTGAATATTGTTGTATATGGTTAATTGTTGATGTTATAGACTTGTTGATATGATATGATGGAGTATGTGTTTATGGACTGCTGTTTACTTTCATTCAAATATATGATTATGTTGATGCCATGATGATGAATTAATATGATATGGTAGCTACGATGGAATATGATTATAATGTTAGGAGTTGACATGATAGTGATAGTGTGATAGCATGTGATTGTATGATGATTATCATGATGTTGTATGTTGTTTGGATTAACGTGTTCTATGAGGATGGTTATCCGAATTGTATCTTATATGGGCATTCCAAGCTCACTGCAATGTTTCATGTTGCAGGTTAGAGTGGACTACTAGTTGGACGTGGATGGGACGCTTGCTTGGATTTTCTTATTTACTGTTTTATTAGTAGAACCATGTAATAGGTTTGCTTTGATATTATGGACTATCGAGTTGTAGGCTCACATGAAGCCAAGTTTGATTTTAAGTATGTTGTCTTCCACACTTTGATTTGTTTTAATGAAAGCAAATTTTAGGCTTTTATTATTGGTTTGTTGTTGGTAGCCGCATTCCATGGTTGGGAACCAGAAGGTCTAACCTCGTGATCCGTGCCACCCACCTAAGGATTCGGATATTCGGATCCGGGGCGTGACATTAGTTAATAACTATCGTGGTAGATGGGCAGAAGCTGGGTGCACCATTATGGCAGACGGGTGGAAAGATCAACGTAATCGAACTTTAATCAATTTTTTAGTCTATTGTCCATAGAACACTGTGTTTTTAAAGTTAGTTGATACCTCAAATGCAAGTAAGACTGCCACTATGTTGCGTGAGTTATTTCGTGAAGTGGTGTTGTTGGTAGGTGTGGAGAATGTGATTCACATCATAACTGATAATGCAACGAATTATGTTGCTGCTGGAAAGTTGCTAGAGAGAGTTTTCAAGTCTATATTGGTCCCCTTGTGCTGCTCACTGTTTAAATCTTATATTAAAAAATATTGGATCCATAAATGAGATAGGTGAAGTGGTAGAAAAAGCATAAAAAATAACAAAGTACATCTATAACCATGGCTTTGTTTTGAATTTGATGAAGCATCAAGCCGGTTGGAAGGAAATTGTTCATCCTGCTGCTACTCGCTTTGCAACGAATTTTCTTACAATGCAAAGTATTCTTTCACGTAGGCATTAAATGCGTTGTGCGATGACATCAAAAGAATAGATTGACTCTCAATTTAGCAAGAATTCTCAAGGAAAGGTATGTAGTCAAATCATATTTGATTCTCAATTTTGGAATGCATGTGCCATAATTGTCCAAGTTATCGAACCACTAGTTCGTGTCTTACGAATTGTTGATAGTGATAAGTCTTCAATGGGGTATTTATACAAGGCTCTTGTTAAGGCAATGGAAGTGATAAAACCTGTCCTTCAAAGAAAGAGGGTTCAGTGGAAAGATGAATTTTTGAACATCATTGAAACTAGATGGGGCAAGCAATTGTATAAGAATCTTCATGCTACTTGTTATTGGTTGAACTCTGCTCTTCATTTTCTTAGGAATCTTTCTTCTAAGCCTCAACTACAGTCAGGTGTCTTAGATGTCATTGAAAAGATGTGTGTTAGAGATGATAAAATGCAGGATAATTGTATTCATGAGATTCAACTATTTAGAGAATCTGTTGGAGACTTTGGATGTCCAATGACCATCAAAGCTCGTAGTACTATGCGTCCAGGTAACAATAATGCATTTTATTTGCTTTCTACTAGTCTTCCATTCCTATATATTGTAAATATAATGTATAATAAATGTTAGCTTGTACTAAATATTTTAACACTTCAATATGATTAATATTCAATTGTAATGTAATTTTCAGATGTTTGGTGGAAAACTTTTGGGGGTAATGTTCCACATCTCCAAAAAGTAGTCATTAAAGTGCTAGACATGTAGTTCATCAAGTTGTAAATGCAATTGGAGTGTAGTCGAACGCATACATTCGAATAAGAGAAATAGATTGGAGCATCAAAGGCTCAATGATCTTGTCTCTGTCCATTGCCACCTAAATTTAAAAGAAGGGTAAGTTTAGAAGGATTTGATTTATTAATTTTACTTTTAAAGTCTATGTGTATAGATCTATACTTTATTTGTCGTTATGACTATTTTTAGGAATCGTAAAAAGGGGAAATACTTTGATCCCATCTCCATGAAACTATTGATGTGACTGAAGATTGGGTAGTGGAGTATGAGCCACCACTTTTAAATCTGGAAGAAATAGATATTATGATTTGAGAAGAACAAGCAAGATTGACTAATTGTACAAGAAAAGGAAATGAAGGTAATATACTATAGCTTATAGTTTTTTTTATGAACCATTAAATTTATACTTTTAAAGATAGAGTTGTGTATTTAGTTTTGATAATTGTGCTATTATATAGATGTTGGGGAAGAGAAAACAGATTTTGGAGAGTTTGAAGATGATGAAGAAACCCAACCACATGATTCCTACTTGGACATTACTCAACAAGACATCAGTGAGGCTGATGATACATGGATTGATACTCCGATCTCATATATATACGAGTAATTTAGGAATAGGATGCTTCTTATTATATTATTTTATATCATATTTTATTTTATTATATTGTTGTATTTTAACATTGATTTTTTTTTTGGTTTCCCAAGGTATCCCTAGGCTTTTGCCCAGGACTAATCCTCCGAGGTACGGTCGGGCGCTAAGGCGGGGACCACTCCCAAGAAAGTTTGCTGCATCCACAAGGGCTCGAACTCGAGACCACTTGCTTAAGCGACCAGAGCCCCTTCCACTCAGGCCAACCTTCGTTGGTCATTTTAACATTGATTGGTTATTATTATTATTTATTTTATGAACAGGTTAAGTTTCATTTATGGTATTTTTGTTAGGTGTTGAACTGTTGGTGCATGCTTGCGTATATGTGTGTATATATATTTATATGTTGTTTGAAATATTAGTAGCAAATGCTTTATTCAAAGAACAATTGTTTCATATTTTTTATATACTTATATTTAAATTATAGTACATGGGATAGCACTTTAATGGGTCGATCCGGGTTCACCCACCGGTTCAATTGAGTTGACCCAACCCACTGTCTTTATCGGGTTAGCATCCGAGCCGGGTTTTAAAACATTGATTTAAATTCTCAACCCCAATTCCAAATTTCAACCCTAACTCCACCCTTTAATTCTCTGCATCAAACACACCCTAAACCTATATCAATCAAACCCAAATTGCAATTTTGATTCGGGTTAATACAATGTTTTTTAGAATTGCATTATATAAAATATCATGTATAATAGTAATATAAATATATATAAATAAAGACGTGTGTGTATATATATATATCGAGAGAGAGAGAATAATTCCGTTTAGAGTTATAAATACTAGAGTTCAAGTTTCGGTTCAACCCAAACTAAATCGATCTGACTGGATTTTATAATTTTCAAACCAAACCAAATATCTAGAAACCCAAACCAAACGAACCGAAATCGTTTTGCGTCGGATTTAACCGATCCAAGTTGCACCACTGTTTGGACCGTCCATGAAGCCCCCCTATTCGGTTGGAGCTCCGGTGCGTTTGTAAAAGCAGTGGTTTTGTGCTACGGACGGAACCCGACCCACCCATTCCACTCTATCAACAGATTTATCTCGTAATATCTCTGAGAACCAAGGGTCCTTTACTAATGTCTCAGTCTCAGTCACCTGGTAGCCACGTCCGTTTACCCCTTCACACCAAAAAAAACAAACAGAAAAAGGAAATAAAAAGAAAAGGTCCATTAACCCCTCAAAATCATTATAAAAAAAAAAAAAACGACAAAAGAAGAAGAAAGACCAGACAGGCTCTCTTCAAACCCCTAAATCCCATCTGCCGAATCTCTAGTTACAGGTTCCTTCATTTCGATCATGGAGATTTTACGTTTAATTACAGACATTCAATACCGTAAGCTTATCTGAATCGAAGTTTTTCTCTAACAAAGAGGCTTTCTAGGGTTTGTTTCTGTTCATGAAGATGTCTCTTCCACCTCTAGAGTGTAAGTACGTTACAGAGGATTGTCTTCGGGAATGGAAGAACGGAAACAGTGGTTTCAAGGCACCGAATCCGGTGCCCGTGCTTCGGTTCCTCTATGAACTCTGCTGGAATATGGTTTGCTTCTGTCTTGCATCATTTCATTTTTTTTTTCCTTTTCCAGAATAATAAACAACTTCCTGTTGTTTCAATGGTAATTTTATTTAATTTTTTTGATATATGAATACGTGTTTGTCAGGTCCGTGGAGAGTTTCCTTTCCAGAAGTGTAAAGCAGCATTGGATTCAGTTGAATTTTCGGAGAAATTATCCAATGAAGAATTGAGCTCGAATTTTGCAGATATCGTGTCCCAAATGGCCCAAGATGTAAGTGCTTTCTCTATATTTCTGTATGCCTGTCTGAATTTCTGTTAGGTTAATTTAGTATTAATTGTGGAGTTATCAATTATAGTAGATAATTATATGTTTGGCATGATGTCATTGTGGGGATACTGGGTTTTGGGATTCAACTCTTTCACGTAATTAGCATTTTTATGGATGAATTAGGTTTTGATGAAGGCAATGAATGCTCCAATGTTATTGACGTGCGTAGCATCATGGCTTTTCTTTAAAAACAAAAGTTGAGGATGGTTTAATTTGGAACAGATAAGTCTGAAGTGTTTCGTTCTTTCGCCATTGCGAGGAAGAGTTGTAAGTACACTAAAATGCTTCATTGCCAGGGAATAAATAGTAAAAGTCCAAGAGTTGATAGTTGATACTGAATACTTTAGCTGCATAGTACGACTCTCTCTCTCTCTCTCTCTCCTTCCTCCCGTATGTATATGCATACAAGTATAAAATTTAGAATCTTCCTAGACCCGTGTAATCGGTGTAATTTTTGGTTCATTATGGAGGGGGAATTACTGAAAAGGCCATTTGTAGAGGAAGAAGATTTGACTGAAATCAAGTAACTTAGCAAGGATATGGTGTAGGACTCACAATGCTTATATTGTTTTTTATTATTTTATTTTTTCAGTTGACCAATAATGTTTATTAATGCATTTAAACTGAAATATTGAGATAGATAGAAAAATGATAGGAAATTCCATGAAATAGATTGTTGGGTTAGAGTTTTTTACTTTCTCCTCTATTAACTTTGAACAAATAGGATGATGATATGTTGGGAATTTTTAGATTAATCCTTTTTTGTACCTACAAGGATTGGCCACCAAGGGTCATAACTCGAAAGTTAGTAACAGACCATCGTATGCTTGGACTTGACGCATTCTTCTATTTGTTTCACATCACAAGGCCAAGAAAATCGTTGATGGATATAAATTATAAGTAATGTTATCAAATCGCCTAGGCGATAGACCTACCTATCATGTAGGGACTAGCCTAGGTAACATATTTATTTATTTATTTTTAAAAGGCCTGTAGTAAATAAATGACAATAATAACATTTATAAAAACAAAATATGCCAATAATTTGAAACAAGTAGCATAACATGATTTCTACCAATGTAGCCTAACGTGATGAGCGATCATATAATAAATTTACTAAGGTTTGAATGAAATAAAATCCAATAAAAAAATCAGGTTAAAGAATCCTAGAAAGTTAAAATTAACAAGCTTGGATGCTTTATTAGGGTTAGAGTAGACTCTAGAGACTTGGATGCTTAATAGTTAAAATCAATAAAGCTTTAACTTAACCTGCGTAAAAGATATAACATATTAATGTCAGTAAGTTTCATTGATAACATTAATTAAACAAAATCAAATACTAATTGAAATTTAAACTAATTAAAATATGAAAATCCACATTGCACAATGGGTGATCGCTCAGGTGGATTGGTGACCAGGACCGCCTTGTCGCCTAAGTAGCTAGGCGTTCGCCTAGGCACACTCAGCCTAGGCGACCCTCGCCTGAACCCTTAGAAAACTGCGTAGATGCCTAGGCTAGTGCCTTTAATAACACTGCTCATAAGAGCTCTTGCTTAGTCTTTCCCTTAACGTTGTTAAAGATAGTTGGCTAGGCTTCTAGGCGCTTTTTGAGGACCTAAACGATGCTCACCTAGGCCTGCATCGCCGACCACCTAGGCGATTGCATAGCTAATCAGTTACATAATTTGGATTTTTTTGTTATTTTTCTTAGTTATTAAACTTATAAGTTATAGCTTATGGTAGTAGTAACGTATTAATTTATTAGTAAGAAATTATTACTTATTTAATACTAATAATTAATTTCCAACTAGTAACAATTAACTTAACCATTGTTTGTACATATAAAAGCCCATTAAGGCTTTATTCTATTACAAAAGGAAGGAGTAGGTGCATGGTTATGAGCATTGTGGTTTGTGAGGGATTGTTATGCTTTTTCTTTTTCTTTTCTTTTTTTATAAAGGCACCACAAATGTCATATAAGAAAATTTTTAAAGTCATGGTTTGAGATGGGAGACAGTTATAGAGCAGATATCTGGAGGAACTTTGGTATGGGGTGGTGTCTTACATAATTATCATTGCCAATTTATGTCTAAAAATAATAAATTCTGTTCCTCTTATATACTACCATTTTTTTTTTTTAAATCCTTTTTTGTCATGCCTTCTTTTCCATCTACTAATGCAAAAATTATCACCATCAGTTTATGCGGCATAAATCTCTTTTTGGGACGGTCTTTGTTTGTTGCTAATATTCCTCCTAAGAGTAGAAAGGTCGATTTGACTCCAGTTGGTCCACTCTTAAAGCCATTTTCTTCAACTCTCTTAGACATACGTGTTTATTCTTGTGCAACTAAATCTTTGCAAGTCACTTTGTCAACTCTCTTTTAAGGTGTTTTTATTTTATTTTTTTATTTTTTTGGTGTTCATGCACAACCCTAAGTTGTTTCAAACTCAAGAATTGCTTACCTCCATCTCATTTTTATCTCTAGACTAGGGCCTCACCTTTCATGTACTCTGTTATAGCCTCTGTTTTCTTCATGGACATGCAGCTCCCCATGTATAAATTTAATCTCTCCATCAGGAAGTTTTAATTAGTCCATCCATCTCCTTTCAGAACTTTTTTTTCTTCTTTTTTTTTTAATATTATTTTTCTAATCTTGCTCGAGGTGCATACACACTAACAATGCCGTTGATATCCTGGCCTAAAACTAATGAGTTGCCAATACTATCGCTAATTTTGCACTTTCAATTGTGTTGGTATTATCTTTTTCTTCTTATATTGTTAAGATTTTGACTGTTGAATGATTTATCCTTGTAGGATCTGCAATTATATACTTTGTTATTCAGATACTTGTCTGTATTCTTCGATCTTTTTGCCGTATATCATTTTTTTAATTTTTTTGTTGAGAATCATTTTGACTTAGAAATGCACATACTCTTATGTTGCAGTTTACAATGTCTGGAGAGAATCGTGTTCGTCTCACCAAAATGGTTAGTATTAAACTAACACAAGGCTGTGCCTTGTTTCATGTCCATTAGAATTTCCCTTTGCATAATATACCTTGTATGCGTTTTTTTTAAAAAAGAAATGCAATGATTTGTATCTAGAGAAGTTCAGTATCTCCTAAGAGGATGGATTTTGTTTGATGAAGAAGCATTATGACAACTATCCTAAGTCCTTTAGGTTGCCATGAAGAAAGAAGTCTTAGGTTGTCTTTGGTGGTGTGCTTCTTACCGCTTATTCAATTGATTTTTTTTTTTTTTTTTTGATGAATATTCAATTGATCAATTGTATAAGCAGTAAGAACTTTTCTAAGCAACAACAAATGCAGCCTTAGTGTGACTATGTTAATGTTCTTGGGTTAGATTATTGTTTTTTTTTTCTTCTTTTTTAAATCTTATCTTGAAATCATAACAAACTTGAAAGGACCAGTAGTAAATTTTTTTGAATTGGGTATAATTTTCTTTTACGATAGGGAAAAAGTTCTTAGGTTTTGAGTATATTTTAGTGCTCCATGCACGGAAATTTTTGGCTTTTTAATCCTCAAAGGTGAAGAGGACTTTGTTGAAGTGGGAGCTAGAGATCTTAAATGTTTGGATTTTGAGAAGGCTGTTTCCATATGTTTTAAGGGGAGGGAAATTTATCTAATAGGTTCTGGTGCACAAAAAGTGAATATTGTTGTATCTGCCCGATTGTGTCTTAAATCATTTAAGGAAGTTCAGGATGGTCTTCCCCCTTAAGGGACAGTAGACTTTATTTGTCAATAATGTCACTAATAAAATACCTTTTTTTTAATGGCTAAATCTGTGGTCTGGTGCTGAAGAATCTATCTTAAGCGGATGTCGGCCAATGGATGGTTTTAAAACATTAAATTAATTGAATCCAGAATTAAATTCATTAAAAGCACTGGATCAGTAGATGCCCCTGAAATACGATCCAACGGCTGACAGCTGCTTAAGACCTGTTGTAAGTGTTTCTAAAAAAGTTTTTTTTTCTCCCTCTCTCTCTCTCTCTCTCTCTCTCACACACACACACACACACACACACACTATCTCTTAAATTTTATATTTATTTGCTTGTCAATAAATTCTTTAGTTGTCAGAATTTTGGGAGGGGTGGGATGATGATTTTTCTTTCGACTTCCCTTAAAGGATGACTGCTAACGTTTTGTACTCTTTTATTTTTGTGCATCTCTCTCTCTCTCTCTCTCTCTCTATATATATATATATATATATATATATCTGCAATTGCAATGACATGTTTAATAAGGACATTACAACGGCCTCGCATCCTCTACAGCTTAAGGGTTACAACAATCCATACAACACCGTTGGATTGCTGCCACGTGGACTTAACCGAAAAACTAAAAACTAACGTTAACGGCAACAAAA
>JAUPMG010082800.1:0-12796 GCA_031762675.1 Pachysandra terminalis | reverse complement strand
AATATAATTAAATTTTAATTAATACTTTTTTTTGGTAAAAAAATTTTAATTAATACTTTTTTTAATTAATAAAAAAATTAACAACCGGGCGACCGCCCGGGCTAATTAAGCAACTAGGCGGTCGCCCATACGGGGTCGCCTGGACCCCTGGGATAGCGCCTAGTCGCCTAGGCGCTCGCCTTTAATAACTATGAGGCTAACCACCTCCAGATGGTGAATTCAAATGAGGTATGTTCTCTCCTGCCAAAGGTGAATTCGAAGGAGGAATATTCCTTCCTCCTAGGGCGAATTCGAGGCTAACCACCCTGAGATGGTCAATTCGTCAAAAGGCTTGTCACCCCAAAAATACTAAGGATTCCGTCCTCCTCGAAGGACGGCGATTTGGGTTTACCCCTTTGAATGTTGTATTTTATGTATCTGAATTACCAACTGGGACTCGAAGTCACTTTCATTCATTCTTATGAATTGATTTCGAGTCATATCTTGGGACTTTCACTTTCAGAAAGCAAATCCTCAGTGGAAAGGGCTTTACAAGTCGAAAACACACCATCTCCAGACGTATTTCCTGCAGATAGGTTTCCCTCGGACTTTGAGAACGTCCTCACTTTCACCTTATAGGAATTCACATGTTTACTTTATTCAAGTAGAAAGTACTCAGATTGGTTACTGTAGCTATAAACCTTAATGGATTTTAAGGTAAACCCTTCCTTACTGGGACGATTAATCATGAAAACGAGATCCTTAATGAGACACTCAACCTCGAGTTCTCTAAACGAGTAATTCGATAATACATTGATCACCCTGTAAGGGTACAGCGGTTCTTGATTTCCTAGAAGGAAGATAGCTGCCAAAGGGAGTTCTCCTTCGAAACATATGAATTCAGTAAAGTACATTATACATTGAATTGTCCCATAAAAAAATTGTTTGAGACGGATTCTCAGAATGGAAAGCTCATGGTGAAAACCTCACCGACTTATAAATATCTGTTTTCTAACTTATCTAAAAGGGGTTTTGTCTTATCAGGTAAGACGGCAAGAATGGTGATGTTGCTTATTTGAACTTGTGTGAAAATGACACACGTCTCCTTAATTGTGTTGCTTAAGTTCCAAAGCAACATTTTGCAGAGTAGTTTTTAAGGTTTGAAATGATTTGATCTCTTTCTCTCAAAGTAACTTAACCGTGTTGAAGTACAAGTGCCTCTCAAGATATTATCCAGGGTCACGTGTCTCTCAGGATTTGCTTAGTACTCGAGGGTCCCCCTCTAAACGCTTAGCTGAGTGACACTTGTCTTACTAAGAGTGGGAAACTCTCTACAAATACCAATACCCATCCTCCATTGAAGAGAATTTGAAGATCTGAAAAATCGAAGATCTGAATTCAAAAACTAGAAAACTCTGAAACACTAAAACAACAGTGATAAAGACACTGAAAGATAAAGAAAATAATCTTCAACCTGTGAGATTTTATTGTTTTGTGATTGCATTCTAACTACCTTCTTCAGTTATTGCAACACACCCTTCCTTCTACCCTCCTCTTTGTCTTCTCCACATGTCAAAGTAGACAAGGAACGCTCTTGACAAAACGGTTGCACAACGGTTTAGGCTGTCTTGAGACGGACTTCCCTACATTTTTCTCTGGGTAGATAATTGTATTGATTCACATGTATTAGTTGTCCTTCTATTCTAATACATTTATCCTTTTATAAATCTATCATCACCAATATCAACAAATTAGGACATTCTTTTGCTAAATATAAAAGAATGAAATCCAAGCCCCCAACCCCAACCAATATTAGCTTGCTTGGCAAAATTTGTACAGAATGATTATATCTGTAATTCTCAACATATCAGAAGAAAGAACATGACACCAAAATTCAAATCAAGCTACAAAAATAAGAATTCTACTCCTGTGATACTGCAGCAGTAGCTTTTTCCTTCAAACATGATCTCATAATCTCCCCAAGCTTTGAGCAAGCATCCAGACAAAGCTCCATTCCCTATTCATATGAGATGCCCAAAAAAGATCAACAACAGGGAACTGATCATTGTGGATGTGATTGATTGCACCCCCTATCCATATGTTTCGATCGATAGGGTGGGTGAAATTTTGACATACAAGGAGTACCCATGCAATGCAGATCTATAGGTTCAGCACAAGATATTTATTGAATTGAGTATCATCAGTAACTCCAGAAATAAAAGCCATAATTTTTTACAGTCAAAATCATAAAAGAAAAATAATTTGTTTTAACTGGTCATCTTGGTTTGGCACAATTAAATGAATGGTGATCCCAAACCCCTTTGCACAAGAACCATAATCCTGCAAAAGCACGATTTCATTAAACAAAAGTATCATTTCTTCTTGCTTACGATGTTTCATGTAAGCATAAAGAACACTCAAACAGAAATATGACTATACTACTAAGGAACTTAGTCATCATCATATGCCGTATCCCAACTAGCTGGAGTCGGCAACAAGAATCCTGTTCCTTCAACCCAATCTGTCATAAACTATATCTTCAGTCAAATTAAGAGTACGCAAATCCTTTTTGGTTGACTCCATCTAGGTTTTTTTGGGTCTATGATGATTCAGGATTCATGTCTAAGAGATTTAGCACCTGAAGATACATCACCAACTAAACAATGCACCATTAATACCCGAGTATAAAATCAACTCAGAACAGGTTCAAGCAAAAAGAATATACTTTGGTCTCATGTTCCAAGATGTACATAGTGCGCTATTAAGTTGCTCTATCATGCCTATGTTTTCAAAGAAAATGTGTCATCCCTTTTATCCGCATAGACTCTTGATTGGATAGGGTCATGTGTTCTTATGAACAGCGGGTCATCTCCCACTCACAAAAACATATTTACATATATGTTGTTTTAACCAAGGTTGTCAAATCATAAATTTAATTGAAAATTGTTCGAAGCCACTTGGAATTGAATCGTAATTTTGAATTTTAAATCGTAAGATTCATAGTAGTTTTTAGTAGAATTAAGTCTTGGGATTTAGGTTTTGAATTTCTCGTACGAAAAGAGATTTTTTTTAGTGTTAAAAATTAGTAAACTATGTTTCTTTATGTTTATTTATTCATTTTAGAGTATTATGATCAAACCAAAAAAGGAAAAATGAGTAAAAAAAGTAGCGAACAAATTTTTAGTGGTGTAGAGTTGAATCGTACAATTAAATCATTAAAATATAAGATTCAATGTGTGACTCGTAAGATTCAAACATAAACCAATTTTTTCACTGATTTGAATCGATCTAGGGTCAAATTGAATCGAATCGTAAAATTTTAACAACAAAGGTCTTAACATAATAATTGCCATATCCCTTATAGGTACTTTCACGGAAACAACAAAAGGGGGGAAAATGAATCAAATGAATTTTTGCTTGTAATAGCAAATTAGATAAGTGAATTGACATACCTCATGAATCTTTGGGGTTGACCAATCTCCTGTGAGAGTCAGCTGAGTGACCTCACTCCGAGAAGGCATACAAGCAATCATAAGGCTTCTATCTTGGTAGCTTTCCTCCTCTAAGATGGGATCAATGACAAGGTTTCTCCCAAGACAAGACTAGGCAACAAAGAATAAGCAAGCTAATTTAACAAAAGCGAAAATAAGTACACAAAAATTTCAAGGAATAGCCTTAATGCTAGTATATTATTGAATCTGAAAAGAGAAATAAATTCGGTGCCAGCTTCTTTATTAAAGAAGAAAATCTCATCAAGTAAAATCGAAATGCATTGACGGTTTCTTTAGAAGGAAACAAAGAACTTATCAAACAATGTTTTACACAGAATGTCATTCAAGCTATAGGCAAGAAAGTTTTCTGGTCTGTCTCACCAGGTTTAGTTACCTAGTGGGAAATCTGTTTTCCTGCAATGTGGATCGGTAACGTAACAAATCCAGACTGTCCTCTTGACAGGAGATCCTTTAAATAGGGCATGTGGACAATACGCCCATCCTTATAAGCCCCATTGATTCATGTGTACTGGGCTTTTTTTTTTGGTGACGTGGAACCCCCGACCCCACTTGGTAGGGATAGGGTAAACCCCGGATACATGACCTCACCCACAAGGACCGCCAAATCTGTTAATATTTTTTGAGCTCTCAAGAAAGACGTTAGATTTAGGGGATACTTTTCTAACATTTGACAAATGTGTTTGGAGCTGAAACTATGTATCTGAAGTGGGAACATGTAAAATATGACCAAATCATCTGCTATAAGTGAAATCCCTATCATATCAGGTTTCTAATTGTGGAGTATTTCACCAGTTTATTCGGCCTCTAGTTTATATATCTGTTTAACTTGATTTCCAACAATAACATGAGATATTGAAGTCGAGTTCAACATTGAAACATGTGTCCAACATGCAGGTACTTTTAATTTATAAAATACATTTAAAATGTATTCTATGCAGCTTCTTAATAAAAGAATTCCAATGATTGAAACATGTTTCAATCATATAAACAGCATATGATAAGGTGAATATGGATATCCTTTGCTGGATTGTGAATGTCGGTTTTGCCAATTATTTAGGGCAGATTCCCTCGTATTCTAGAAATAGGTTACTCACTTGTTTATCCAATACTCCCCTATTTACCCAAAAGGAAAAGGGAGAATTTTTTTAAAAAAAAGACACAATGCCAATCAGAATATACGAATAGAAAATTATCTTTATAATAATATCTCAAAGTATAGTATTGGTATGCAAAGTTAACAATGACAGAATGGTGGTTCATATTCACTGAGGCTGGCTATAAGTCCAGTTTGGTATGGATTTTGGCAAACCTTAACAACAACCCTACTGTTCACCCTATTCCAACTCCGCTCCAACCTGGAGAAGGAGAAGGGAACTGGCCTCTTCGTGCTCAATACTTATGTATAAAATGCATTTTTATGTAAAATATACAATTCTATTCACAGTTGGATGGCAACAGGACCGGTTCAGTATGGGTTTTGGCAAACCCAACTCCAACCTACTGCAATTTTCGGCTTACCAAACCCACCTTATAGAGTTGGGTCCGGGTGGGTTACCCATTTAACCCGTCTTACTGCCATCCCTAGCATTCCGTATTGAGTTTAACCAATACTTGCCTACAAATAAAATGGGGAAAAAAGAATAAGAAATTGGTATTTATGCACATACCACAGATATGGCTGTAACCAGGTCAAACATCATAATCCCTGCATCTGCAAGGGCAAGACTCGCGCAAGATATCACAACTGGAAGATCACCTAGAAGAAAACTATGATGCACATCAGCATTCTCAAAGAGGAAAACATAAATGACTGACATTACGAAAGATCTTGTTATAAAGAATATAAACACGATCCATGCTCCCTCCCCTTGTCTTCCACGCTAACAATAGCTACTACAAGGCTTTATGAATAATGGAAAAAGTGCTTTTCACTATGACAAATGATCAGCTAAATAGAAGACAAGGTAAAACAGAAAATGAAAAAAGGTGAAATCTTTTATACACAATATGACAATGGAAAGGCATTATAATATCCACGATTAAAGCGATGAAATATTCAAAACAGCTACGGTCAATAACTCCGGTGTCTTTATTCATCTAAAGAAGGAAATATAAGAGAAGACATAGGGCAAAAGGAACTACTACAATAAAATGGAAAAAAATTTGACATTGAAAATATATATATATATATATTAGCTCTAAAGAAATTGATATACAGACTATTTCAAGTATGATGAGTTGACAAGTTGTAATCTTCTAAGCATAGGAACCATTATAAGCTGGTAAATCAACTATGTAAATGTTCAACTAACAAAAAACTGACACACTGGAACTTGAGTGGCAGTGATCAGAGTTTGCAAAATGCAAATATAGGATTTTAAAGTATGAAGCCAATCTAGCAAGCATTAAAACTTCTTTGGTAAAAGGACTTATTATTAACAGGGGACAAATCTCATAAGTTGACTTATGGTATGATCAGGCTTGCATTGGTCAAAGACCAAGGGGATGCCAACCAATAGAAGGCCAACTACGGTATGTTATGTCTCTTAGCAAAAGATCATTCCCCTTGTTAACACATCAAAAGGAACTATCAACTTACTGCCACCAGATTCCAACACCAATGCAAAGACATCAACAGTTGTCTTGGGGAAAGTCTCCAATATAATGGCTCCTTCTAAAGCTTTATGAAGCATTGATGAAAACTCTTTGTGGTCTGATCCCTGAATATCGAGAAATTTGTTCGATTAGAATATAAAAACTAAACAAAAGATTGTTTATCATGATAAAAAAGGAGGATTCCCAGATATATATATATATATACCTGTCCACGAACTGGAGAAGCAAAAGTTGTGTAAGTGACATTACAATTTAACCGACCTATATCACTGTACATCATTGCTTTCTTACTTTCTCTTGGACCAAATCTGAACAAGAGAATACCCAAATAAAGTGATATGATACAGAATCAACAAAAACTTAAAATTAAATTAGCACATCAATTATGAGAGACATCTAAGAGCTGTCATCTAGATCACAAGGATGATTTAACAAATGGAAACTAAGAATATTTGAAGCATCAGTTATAGGAGTGTTCATATTATGTGTTCCACCATTATTTTTTTTAGGGAAGTACAATGGCTTTGTATAGAAGCCTTAGATAACAGTGCATTGAAAAGCACTAAACCATGATCAAATGAAAAGAGAAAGGGAAAATAAATAAATAAATAAGAAGGTACAAGAAATCTCTACTATATATAAAGAAAGAGGTGCCTCGGAGAGTGTGCCAAAAAAATAAACTCTTTTTTCCAAAAACACCCTTACAATATAAAAACTATCAACTAGTTTTAAGGATAATTATGACATTTCATATTATTTAGAAGATAAAGAGTTAAAACGGTTATATGAGAACCGTAGAATCCCTATTTTTAGGTTTTCAGGTACTCCAAAACTCTTCTCCACCTCATTTCAGTTATGGCAACAATGATGTGGCAAAAAACTATTTAATGCATGATGCATCCTAAATTCTCTCTTTAAATGATGGCACCTTTCTTTCCCCTATCTTTACAAACCTGCAAGATTGCACATGCCACGCTCTAGCGGGAATGACAGTTAAGACTTCCAAAAGCACTGATCTAATTATAATTTAAAGCCATCCCAAAATATAAGTACTCCAAATGGAACTGGCTCTAGGACTAACAAATCTTTATTTAATCTCTTGTTTTATCTAAATAAACTGCAAAGCTATACAGAGTATCAGGTATCTCAAAGTGTCTATTCGTGAAACCAAGAACCCAGATCTAATACCAACGGTCCAACAAACATATCAGAGTCAATAAATCAAGGGGAAAGATTTGCAAGAAGTGAAGGAAGTACTCACACTGATACGATAACCTTCGTATTTCCAAACTCTGCATAAGCAGATCCTACTGCAGCAGTCACTGCACCAGTCTGCAAAACTGCAAGTCACCAATAAACCATAACAAAACTACACAATTCTGTTATTTTTCAGCACAGAAAACACTGAGGAATATTGACATGAAAAAATGGCCTGACAGTGAATATTCAATTTTTCAAAGGCATCATATATCGTATATAATACATTCATAATAAACACACACACAATATATGGAGAGAGAGAAAGAGAGAGATGCCAACTATTGAGTAAAGGTTATAGATCAAAAGTGATCATTTGTTTTGGCATAATTGCACTGCTAATGGAGTGTTCAACAATCAAAATTATAGAACAATAAAAGCCAGAGCCTCAAACTTTTGCTTGCATCTATCAAGTGATCAAAAAATTACAAGTAAATTCTTGAAATAAACTTAAGGGTGAAATAAATAGAGTCAGCACCTCACGTCGTAAGCTTTTCTACATGTGAGGGGATAAAATACTAAAATAGACACAGATGAGAAGTATGCCTCCAGTTGGCATAGTGTAATGGTCACAAGTGATGCATAAACACAAGGCTCAAGTTTCATCAATTGGTGGGCTTGGCATAGGAGATCCTTTAGGCCTAAGGTGGAATTCATTAAATGATATAACAATCTCATCTCTCACATTCTGACTTTCTTCTTAATGTTTAGAATGTTTCTGCCAATAATTATGAAATTAGAGTAAAAACCATAGTTCATAGAAATACCAAGATAATTCTAATATCAAATGTAAGGGACCAATTGCATTGACAATGCACAATTAGACCAAGTCAAATGTCCAAATATGTGTGTGTGTGTGTGTGTGTTTTCTTCAGAAATGAATGAACTTGGTCCATCACATTCATTAACAGACTATGAAAGCTCTGTGTCTCATGATTTCGTCATAGTAATCAACCATAAATCACAAAACATACACTAAAAACTAAAATGAAAAATAACATAAAAAAACATAAAGACAGCATTGATGAGAATAACACAAACCAAAACAAAGTGCTGCTAAGATCTTCAAGCTTTCAGAATGCAGACAGTTACAAATACTATAATTTTTTTTTTATCAGCAAAAAGAGATGTGCTGTACCAATCATATAAGGGGACAAACTCCATATATACAAAGCTTATACATCAAGTGTACCAAAAAAAAAATAGCTAGCAAAGGCTGAGCTGTACAAAAAGAAGCTACAAATAGTACAAAATAAGGAGGAATTTACACCCAAAAAGAAAGCTCATCTCTTCTAAAAAGTACAAAGGACCTCAATTTTATGACTACTCGTTGAGATGCCAAATATAGGTTCCATCCCATAACCAAGAAACCAAACCCTTTAAGAAGCAAAAACGCCAAAGCAAAACATGTAAATAGAGGACAAAATGATCTATGTTATGTATCTTATTTACTATTTATCTCTTCATTCCCCCTTTCTAAGCAATCAGACCCCGGTAGAAGTCAAGGCCTTAAAAAGTCAAAAGAAACACATCGTCTTTAGTTTTATGTCTCCGCTCATCTAAGATGCCAAAAATAAATTTCATCTAGCAAGCAAACAATCAAACCCCACCTTTTTTATTAGTAAAAACTATATAGTATTAATATCAAGAATATGAAGAATAACCAGTACAATACAAGGAACAAAAAAGAAAGCCATCCCAGATTACCTACGTATACCAAGAGTGTACATTGGAGAGCCCACTAAATACAAGTATAATATATATACAAACACACAGCTAGCACAACCACAAAGACTATCCACATCCTAACCACCACATTGGCCGAATGGAGCTCAATTCGGCTAACAAGAACGCATATGAAATCTATTTTCATTTCATCAAACTACTCAAGCAATTGATACCATTAGAACATATGTTGCATTGATACGGCCATAAGGGTATGCATGTCGCAATTTGACACCTGAACGGAAATTTAGATTCGTGGACACGGCAATATATTTGAATAATGAATAAGACAATGTGTATTCCATAAGATAAGTTGAGTTAAACAATATTATATCTTATGAATTGATTCATATACATATAAACAAGGGATCTAATGAGCGTACATAATATATGTTATCCATTTAGAAATTTTTCTGGTAAAGCATGTAATCTATACTCTATGTTAATGTTAATAGGTGATATGAAATAAAGAAAAGGAAATTTAGCAAGTGTTGTACAAGAATCCATTGAATGTCAACTAAAGTCCGATATGTATTTGAAATGTGTACCAGATGGATATGCCACTCATTCGAAAGTGTCCATTCAACATAGTTCAAAACCAACCCACAGAGTAAATCATGGATGCTCAAAAGAATAAAGCATAAGGTAAGAATTAGAAGAGGTGCCTCACCTTGCAAGTCGCCTAAAGAAACAAACACAATCGTATAAATCTCATATATTGTCAAAACAACTTCAACAGCCAAATGCTTCATTAAACAAAAGCTAGTAGACTAGAGGGAGCCTGAGGGACAAATCTTAGTAAGGACAGTATACAAATCTAAACAAAGCATAGAATGAAATCCCTAGAGGTTCAACAACACTCGCAGAAATGATACGTCTAGTTCACAAAACAAATAGTAAAAATGCCAACAAAACCAACATCCATTTTCTTATCAAATTACTCCAACTATCATAATACTTTAAAGAATGAATTTTTTAACTATAAAAAATAAAAAAATAATAAAAAATATCATAAATTTAAAGCTTACCAAATGAGCTCATATGATATGATGAATCTGACTTCCATAACATCCAATTGTTTTCAAATTGAGGGACTCGGAAATCACATGCCTACTATATAAGGAACCAAACAAGAGATACAATAGATAGTTAGGTAAATCATATGCTTTTATACCCTGAAATTTACAGAGGACCAAAACAAACAAAATGTTACAATACTCTCTTCCAACTTGATCAAAGTTCCATGCAACAAAGAATCTCTTTAACCACAAGTGGGTAAACACTAAAATAAATTCATAAATCAATAAACCAGACAGCATTAAGGCAGCAAAAAGCTACACAATTCATACTCCAGAACTCTTAGTATATGCTCTACCTAAATATCAACAGATAACATGATCACGATCTTGATCTTGTTTAAATTCTTAACAAAATCTGCAAATGATTGCAAAAAGCACGTAGTTCCCTACAAATAAAAACAATAACAGCACCGAAGAAGAAAAAAGAATTCAAAAACAAAATCTACTAAAGCAAACCAATTTCATCTAATCAAAATATTCAAAAAAATATCAAAAACCTAGCAAGGCAAACCCATTTCATCTAATCAAATATTCAAAGAAAACACAAGAGTAACATTTCAGATACAAGTTGTACAGAAGACTCTGCAGAGTATGATTGAGATAGAGAAAAGAGAAAAGCTGACAAGCAGGCCTGCACTGATGAAAGTCTCGGCCATCGGAACGAACCCAGTCCTCATCCTTGAAAATGGGATGCTTCTTTTTCTGGGTCGGAGAAGGAGTGTAAGTCGTCGGAGCCGTCGCAGCTTTTCCGGCCATCTCAAGAGCACCTCCTGTGTGTGCGAACGGCGCTCTCTCTCTCCCTCTCTCTCAGAAGTTTCAAATAGGGAATATCGATCGATGCTTCCCGCTAACATGCGCCGCCTAAGATTTTGTTGCTTAACTGGCCCCGCGAATCGTGTCAAAGAATCGCAGTCAACATTTTTAAATGACGAAACTACCCTTACATTATTATCCCCGATTAATCTAATCGTTTTTTTTCAATATAAATCAGAAGATTACATTATCAATTAGTTTATTAAATATTTTATCATACTTAATGTTTTAAAATTTAAAAAAAAAATAGTGTGTTTTCCGACGGGTCCTTTCCCGTAATAGTATAGATTAATTCTATAGAAAATTTTCTGTTTAAGCTGATCAAATACCATATTTTTATGTTCCTATCTATACTTGAAGTAGGAGTGTACAACGAGGCTGAACCTGCACAAAACACAACACGAGACACAGTTCATAAATCGTATTATATAATGCTTGGATTTCACAGCTCATGATACGGCATGGGCACAACATGGCCTAACTTGCCAAAGACTGAAACACTCTCGACAACATCAACATTGTGCTAAGTGGGGTCTTGGATGCTAAAATTTTAATAACGCTGTGTTGTACACCCTTAAACTCAATAAATTAATATTTGGTTTCGATATCTCGCTCTCTTAAAAAAAAAAAAAAATGATCAATTTTATCCCTCTCTAAATAAAACAGATAGTAGAAGAGTAAGGAAGGCAACAGGTCGAATTTTGACAAACCCTAACCAATCTCTGAGTGTTAGGGTTGGAGTAAGTCAAGGTAGGTCTGACTGTAATAATATATTATCCTTCAAATAAAATATTTAGCTTTTAATATATTACTTATGAAAATATATAATGAATCACAAACAGTTTAGGTTAAGGTTGGGCTGGCCAAACCTAAACCAGATGGGTATACTTAATTAAGACTTTGTATTATTGAAAATCATAACAAAATTTCAAAAGAAGCAGTTATAATTTCTTGCATTTTTGGGTTTGGAACATTATCAAAAAATTTGAAATAATAAAAAAAAAATGATTGAAATTTCAATGTACCATAACAATATTATATAAAATTCTCCTTGTATTAAACTATATAAACTTTTTTCAGTAATTTCACAAGGCATGTAGGGTAATTTTGTCACTTTCAATAAGGGTGAGACTAAAATAAAACTTTCCCTAAAACCAAAACAAAGCTTATTAGGTTCAGCTTCGTTCTCTTGGATCATCCCTGCAAGAGTCGTGAGGAGGTCACCCGCCGGGGATCTATATAGGTTTCCCGGGCGACCATGTCACGACATGTGGGTTTGGTTAGCGGGAGGCCAAATGAACTGGTTTCTATTTTTTTTTTTTCTTTCTGCCCATGCACCGCCGTGCACCGTCGCAGTCGCAGCTGCTGCCTCAGCCAGCACACCTTTCTCCCCTTCTCTTCTTCTTCTCCCTTCTTCTTCTTCTTCTCTCCCTTTCACCCTCATTGCTGTTGCTGCAATAGCATCAGCAGCACCTTTCTGTTTTTTTGATTTGTATACGAAGAACACAGAGGTGGAGGGGGTGCTACCGCAACAGCGACCGGGACGATGGGTGGCAGAGAAAAAAAAATGGGGCAAACAGAGGAAGAAGAAGAGAGGGAGGGGTGCTGCCTCGGCCCTCGGTGGTGGGTGGCAAAGGAAAAAAAATAGAGAAAACAGAGGAAGAAGAAGAGAGAAGAAGAAGAAAGGAAGAAGAAGAGAGCTGGGGAGGTAGGGGGTGCTGCCGTAGCGATGGGTGGCAAAGGAAAAAAAAATAGAGAAAACAGAGGAAGACGAGAGCAGGGGAGGTAGGGGGTGCTGCCGCGGCAGTGGATGGC
>JAUPMG010082789.1:0-12797 GCA_031762675.1 Pachysandra terminalis | reverse complement strand
ATATATTTATTTAAGTTATTATAAAAGTTTAGGGGTAAAATTGGTATTATAAAAATATTATTAAAGTTTAAAAATAACATTTATTTAAGTGCTTGTGAAAGTTTAGGGGTAAAATAGGGTTTTAAAAAAATATTATTAAAGTTGTAAAAGAACTTGACGCATAAGAGCTTGGAAGAAGCAACTCTCAGTAGCTTCTCCTTATGGGTAGCCTTCCTGTACTGTTTATGAGTAGCTTCTCCTTATGGGTAGCCTTCCTGTACTGTTTATGGGTAAGCATTTACCCATAAGCACTATCAAACACATATTTAATTTTAAAAAGTGCTTATATAAGCTATAGGCTGCAATGAGTACTTATAGAAGCCGGGCCAAACGCAGCCTTAGTCTATGGTTACAGATTTGTTGCTCTACATACAATTAATGATTGATTTTTTACTAGTTGTTATTTTATTTTGACTTCGTTCTGAATTGTTGAAGTAACAGTAATGGTAATATTTAGCAAGACGATGAATATGGTGAGATGCACCAGAGTAAGAATCCTGATGTAAAACGGATTTCTGACCTGGCAGCTGAGTTGGTAAACCCGAGTTGTCCACATGCCCGAGTTAGTATTCGAGGATTTGACCCAAATACTTTGCCACGTGGCAAAAAAGCATCCATTATATCCATCTTTCCTTTTAATTTTTTAATTTTTTTTAAAGAAAAGAAAAGAATAGAAAAGGGAAATAAATATTAGAGCCTTCACAACATTCAAAAAAAAAAATTCAATTTCTCACTATAATAATATAATTTTAAATAATATTCAAAGATATTTCAATTAAAGAATAATGTTTGTCTAATATAATACACCCAAAAAAAAATGTTTAAAACAAAAAAATCATAATTTATGAATGTAAAGATATAGGCCCGGCCAGGCCCGGTCTTAAACTTCTCTAATCCCGAGCCCGACTGGGCCCGGCCCTAAAATTCAATTTATCTCATTTAGATCTATAAACATATAATTCTAAATGATATTTTAAGATATTTCAATTCGAAGCATAATGTTTCTAAGTGTCTAATATAATACAAAAAAATTCATACGTTTAAAAGTACAAAGTATATGAAATGTATTGTTATAGAGTTGGGCTGGGCCAGTCCAGGTTTCCACTTGCCTTGCCCAAACTCGGCCCTAAACTTCACAGGACCGGGTTTGACAAGTATAAAGTCATGGGTTTATATATCTTGTCTGAAAGAGGTATAAAGGCAGGAGTTTATTTTTTTCTTACTAGTTCTAACATTTCATTCATGAGGCCATATGTCCTAAGTTTCAGTACTGTAGATATGAAAAATGGTAAGGGCAGATAACCCAATAACAAACCGCCACGTGTCAGGACTATGACTGACACATAGCAAGATCCCCATTGATACCCATGAGTATAGCCCTTGGGAACTTCTTAAAGAAGAACCCCGGTCGGTTCAACGAACTAATTCAAGGAATATACGACTAAGACATAGATTAAGGAGAAGGTAGTGCGCTACCGTAATGACCATTTTTGTTACTTAAATCACAGGATGATCAACACTTATAATGAATATGCAATGAAGTTAATATCAACAGGGACTCCACAACGGGATACCACAACTCTTTACAGCAGGATGCCAATACAAAAATACCTCTCAAGTTATACTCGAGGGCGCTCACTTGCGATGGGACAACCCCTCGGGTTCTTGAGAGCTTAAGAGGTGTGTCTCACGTTCACCAAAGAGATGTGTCTCGGTGAACACGTCGATATGAATTTATACCTAAAGGGAGAAACAGCCCTGGACGATGTAAGATGTTGACATGTCGATATGAATTTACACCTAAGGAAAGAGACAGCCGACACATCGATATGAATTTATACCTAAAGGAGGAGACAACCTTAGAAGATGTAAGACGTCGATACCTCCTCCGTCTAAAGTGATGCTCGATGACGTCGTAGACGATGCTTCCTCCGTCTAGAGCGATGCTCAATGACGTTGTAGGCGATACATCCTCCGTCTAAAGCGATGCTCGATGATGTTGTAGGTGATACCACCCCCATCTAGAGGGATGCTCGATGATGTCGTAGGCGATACTTTCTCCGTCTAGAGCAAAGCTCGATGACGTTGTAGGCGATACGACCTCCGTCTAGAGAGAGTCCCAATGACGTCGTAGGCAATACTACCTCCGTTCTAGAGAGAGTCTTCAATACTACCTCCGTTCTAGAGAGAGTCTTAATGACGTCGTAGGCAATACTACATCTGTCTAGAGCGACGCTCGACGACGAGAATGTGACACATATATTGCAGCATGATGATACTACCTCCGTCTAGATAGAGTCTCAATGGCGTCGTAAGCAATACTACATCCGTTTAGAGTGAAGCGCTAAGATGTAGAAGGTGATACTACCTCCATCTAAAGCAATGCTCTAAGACGTAGAAGGCAATACTACTGCCGTCTAAAGCGAAGTTTTTAAGACATCGAATGTGATACTACCTCCGTCTAGAGCAATGCTCTAAGACGTAGAAGGAGATACTACCTCCATCTAGAGCGATGCTCTAAGACGTAGAAGTTGATACTACCAACGTCTAAAGCGATGCTCTAAGACATAGAAGGAAATACTATATCTGTCTAGAGGGAACCTTGATGATGTAGAAGGTCACATAGTTTCAAAAGTATTAAGGTTCGAGGGCTTAGAAAGTTCTAAGACTAGTAGCCTTGATGACAACAAGACTAGATAGTCTCAACGATGCCAAGGCTAAACAACTTTCATTATCACTTATATTTATCGATCGCCAATGCCAATATCGAGGGGTCGTGAGGCTTGCCAACACTTGGCTACATTGGGGTTATAGGCCATGTCACAGTTTTTCGGTGGCAAACCTCTAATTATCCAAACAACTTGTGATTGGTCCACCAAAGGGTCTGGGGTACATAATGTGTACTACCCCAGGCGAATGTTTTAACCACCGTCAGAAACAATGGTTGGAAATTCTAACTGCAGTTAATTTCCTTCCAAAAGCTATAAAAATACTAGCTCACTTTCCTTATTCAGAGATGATGAGAAATCACAGAAGTGTGAGACCTCTGACGAAATTCCTAGATCTTGAACTACGTCTGACTTGATCCCTATTTAGGTACGTAGGCAACCTGCAAAAGGTTCAGTCATAATCTCATTAGGCCCCTAGGGTTGGAGAATCTCTAGCACTTTGACCCACTATTTTCCTTAGCCTAGTTCGACCAATGTTAAACAGTCCACAAATTTGACTCTTTAGTTATTCTAAAGACAGAATACGATCACTTGTTGATTTAGGTTCCCGTCGGTCGGTAACTATACTCTTAGTGACTATTCACAAAAACACCCACTACAAGTACCAAATACATTTCTCATAGCTTCCTTCAAATGTTGATGAAAATAATCTACAAACAATAACGAAATATAAAGCAAACATAGAAAGAATCAAAAACAAAACAACAGATTTATGTGGAAAACCCTTTTAAAAAAAAAAACCACATAGAAGTAAAAAAATCTACTTTAATCGAAAACAAGAATAGAGGGTCCCCTCTCAACTCAAAATAAATAAATAAAAACCACATATATATCGCAGCGCTACACGATTTAGGTTATTACAACGTTATAAAGGGAAAAGATGAAAATACCCCTAATAATAACCGGCAAAAATTCGACGGCTGCTATTAGGCACATGGCAAATTGTGGGTTGTGATCCACATGGGTAAATCTAAAAGGACCTCTAATCAGGCGGATGTTTTGGCTAAATTTAATTTCAAAGAAATTGAGAAGACTTGCTAAAGCTTGATGTGTATTGGAATAAGTAACTGATAAAACCTTGACCTCTTTCACCCTATTTGGATGCAAGACTAAATCTGGCAATTGAAGACTAAACGCCAAATCCTTGTCTGCCTTGATTGGATAAAACATCTATTATTTAGCGAGCTGGACATTACTGGGCCCACCTTTATTGTCCTTTATCTTCTCGGTTCAAACTTGGTTCCTTTGTCTATGTCCAGGTCCAGGTCCAACTATTAACGTGTTAACTGAGGTTGATTGAAGCAGGTGCATTGCACATAAGCAGAAGTTGTGAAGACTTGTCTGGTTTACAAGCAATAAGATACCAAGTCATAGATAGTGAAACTCTCTATGCAACTGGCATTGACGCTGCAGATGCCTCCAAAATGTATTCTTCTTCTTTCTTTGGTGAGGGGTAGATTCCAAAGAAGGCAAGGTTTTATACCTATTAATTCGCACATGATTTTCATACTTCATTGAACTTTTCACATCAAGAAGAGAGAATCCAATTTTTGTTATCCTTCAAACTATTACATTTCACTTCGATCATGATAAGGTAAAAACTATTATTGGAGTGTGTTTCCACCGAATTCCTCCCGTCACCTTTCCGTGGTTCATGTTTGGCGCGTGGTGTTTTGGTACGTGTGTGATGTATGCGGGTGTGCCAGGACTTAATCTAGTCCGAGAGTAAGGGTTCGGCTTTTAATCCCAGATATCGATTCACATTGACAAAATTGAGTTAGTTAGACAATCGCTTGTGTGATCGGTCACCAAATATACATTCGTTTTTGGGTAACTGACAAAGGTTGGAGTTTTTCCTTTGTAATGGGTTCGTCTGATCCTTCAGATAATGTAAATACAATGCTAATCGAAAATGAAAGTTAAAATAGAACACCAAGACATTGGGTGTTTATAAAACAAACAAAATAGAGAAAGGTAGAAAAAAGACTGATGAATCAACAATGGTTGTCTCAGCGGTCGTGACCCATTGGCAGACTGGACTAACGACCGGTCGGATTGAATGCAGCTTCTCGAGGGGTAGCAACGAAGATCGGTCTAAGGCTGAGAACAACAGACTTTAACCGGATTGATTGATAAACAGAGGGGCTAGCTTTAGTGGCCTTGACCCACATACAGGCTGGAAGAGCGTCCAAGGTTGAGAGTAATGAACCAGGGTAGAAAGTGGCTGGTGAGCAAGGGAAAGATCGAGTACTGTTGTTGCAATGGAAGTAACGAAGGAGAAGATAAACGATCGTGGGGTCTGAGCAGCGTTGTGTTGGTTTTGTATTGTTGTTGAAGGGGGCTCAGAAATTGGTTCTCTTGGTATTTATAATCTCCTTTCGATCGGTTATCCAACCGTTCAATTCAGTTGTGGTAACTGATCCCACTTTAATATTCAAATTTTATATTCAACTGTGGGTTTGTCATGCCTGCATTCCGTATTGTTTGGACACTTGGACCGACGAGTAAGCCTCACTTGCTTGTACTCCTCTTCCCCACGTGTCTTATCCCCATTGGTTGCTGAAGATGTGCAAATATTTGTATAAATCAGTATGGGAGAGTTAAAATATTTTGGTCCAATACCAATAAAAATTTTGTGTAAAAGTGTAATCTTGTTCTGTTAAAGGTTCATCTCACAGTTTTGGGCTGGTTCAGGTTGGGAAATATCTCAACCCACCAATAAACAAGTTGGATTCAGGTTGAAGGCCTCATATAGTATACATAACATAGTATATAAAATGACAATAATTCACAAAGTTAACAACAATTTTTGAAATAAAGGAGACAATGAGATTTTTTTTTCTTTCCATTTTTTAAAATTTTCTCCATAAATGAATTATTTATAATATCTTATTCTTTTTTTTTAAAATTATTAAGTAGGTTAAATATTGGGTTGGGTTCGGATTGGCCCTTTCCAACCCATTTAATTAATTGGTGGATCAGATTGGGTCAATACCCATTATGTTAGAGAAAGTGGGTGGCTCATATTCACTAGTCTCTAGATCTAAGGGGGGAATTTGGGGAGAGCTCCCTCCCCGAGTCACGACTAATTCGTTATGCAGATCAGTACCATGGGGTTAGGTGGTGTGGGGGCACAATCCCTTACTGTACGATAAGGGTATATTAGGAATTTTTCCTATATATTGGGTTGGAGTATATATTGTAACCCGAATTCGTTTTTTGACATAGTGGAAGCTTCTTCTCTCCCGTGAACGTAGTCTTTGCCGAACCATGTATATCTGTGTGCATTGTTTGATCTTCATTTTTACTGTATTTATTATTATTGCTTGATCCTGATCAACACATTAATATCTAGTCCAACCACCCTAATCCTTTTGCTAGGTCTAATTAGATTTGTAATTAGCATTTTTCTTGTTATGTATGAGAAAGATCTAGTCTAACTTAGGTCTCAAAGGAGTTAGATTTCAAAAGCATTCTTGTATTAATTTCCGTTAAATAATGTTAAGATATAGATCATACTAATTTCATAGAAGTTCTATCGCATCACATATCCATTATATATATATATATATATATATGTGTGTGTGTGTTTTGAAATTTCAAAGTAATTTTTTTGGGATCATTCCTAGAAGCCCCTAGATTGGTGACTAAAATTGAACAATTCAAATAAAGTACTTCAATTTCATTTTAGCTCTAACTCTAAAATTTACCTGCTGTTTTTCTTTTCCACAACAATCCATATAAGACTACTTCAAGCATTTTACTATGCTTAAGGTCAGTGTGTTAGTAATGAGACAATAGATTAATAACTGATCACACAGTAGCCCATGATGTATAGAGGAAATTGCTTAACAATTACGACCTAAGAAAGATAACGTGAAAAGAAACTATATCATTGATTAATTAAAAAAATTATAAGCGGGAAGAAAAGCAAGCTTAAAGAAATGTATATAGAACCAAGTTTCAACTAAACTTAAATTAAAAAAGATAATTAAAATAGTCGTCGAACCAAAAGGGGATTAAACAAATGTGGATTAGTCATTAAGAGAATCAGGGTGAAACATAAAGCACAAGAAAAAAAAAAAAAAACCATGTTTGAACGGTTATAACGCTTGTTTTCTTCGTCAAGATTTCACATCGATGACGATACGTTCGAGTATAATCAAATACATTATCTACAAAATTGGTGTCTTTTCAATCATCTTCAATTAACCAATCTTTGTAGAAGTTTTTCTTAAACTAATTTTCTAACCCCCTTAACTATGTTTGCCTTGAAAGTCAGATGGTTTCTGCCAAGCTCTATTATTATAATAAGTACATTAATATGAATTAGTAAGATTCTATGAACTTATAATTTATGTACAAAGTCGCCACGCATGCAAAGGTTTTTTTTTTTTTTTTACCATCGAATTGACGGAGACTGCTCTGTTGAAGGTGTCTCCGAGCTGAAAAATCTACCTAATCATATGAACGATCACACACGTCTGAAGAAAAGTAGTAATAATATTATTGTAGTTTAATATATAAGTTAGTGAATCTTTCCACTTTTTTTTTTTTTAGTGATATCTAATCTATCTTATACATTAAGGCAAACTTTAACAAAGAGACGATGTTAGAACAAATGTTTCAAATCAAGCACGTTTTGTTGTTTAAAATGCATGGCTTTTTATGGTGCAGTCATATTGTTTCTTTTTTATTCACACGTTATCATGTTTCTCTCACAATTTAATAGAACAAATGTTTCAAGTCAAGCGCGTTTTGTTGTTTAAAATTTAGGGCTTTTTAAGGTGCAGTGACGGCACAAGTGATTTATGTTTTAGGCAGGAGAATGGGACTTGTTAAGGTCTTATCTTACTTTTCGAATAGTGTTAAGATTCGGTGATTTTCACCGTTTACTATCCTATAATACCCTTCAGGCTTATACGATTCATATGAGTGACCCTTTTAATATTCGGTGAGTAGGACTTGTCCAACGTGCTTCTTCTCATACCATGACTCCATTTGCCCTATGTAGTAGGGGTGAAATTCGGTTCAATTTGATCGGGTTTGTTACAAAAGTGATAATTTTTTTTCTTTTTTTTGATATCTTATTTATTAAAAAGCTTATCATTTTGGAGCTTAAGTTTAATATTATTGAATTTTTTTATCCTAAACTTTATTTGTCTTTAAATGATTTTCATTCATATCATCATTTTTATCTCATTTGCGAGAAAACTTGCTTGATTCAAAGATGGCGTTTTAGAGATTCTAAGATATGATCTTTCTCTTCATATTAAAGTTTCTTCTTGTAGCCATTCCAAGCAGATGGGAGTTTAGCACTAATAACCCCTACTTGAAAATTCTCTACAAGTTCTATTCTTGCAATTTTAAGATCACAACAATAAGTTAGAGTTCATGCACTTGTGCTAGAACATACTTATCATTGGTCATCTTAAAATCAATATAATTACTATTTAAAAATTTCTGGTTACTTGCCTCTTCAATGCAGTAACTTGTTGTCTATGGCCGTCCATAGAAACTTTGCAAAATGGATTGAACAATGTGTACTGTAGATTGAGTTGGAGAGAGCATTCAGGATGTGTCATTTACAAAGGACGTTGTCTTCCTTTCTTTTCCATCTCTTCTTTATCAACTCGAGTGTATTGGCATTGGACAGTTCCGAGATAGCCTCCAGATCATCATCAAGGATTTAGGCAACTTGAGAGTTGTAAGGAAGAAAAACACATTTTCTTGCCATCGGATGAAGTTGTGACCATCGAATCGATCAAGATGCATGAGGTTTTGATTCATAACTTGAAGCGATTAAACCACTAAACCCTCCATTTGGTAGAATCTTGTCTAAAATTTGTTGAAATGATAATGAAGAATCAGAAGTATGAAGGGTTAAAACAATATGCACCATTGATCAACAAGCTTCAAGGCACGATCTGTTTGCTTTCTTTTACACAAGTTTCTCCCCCTCCATTAAGATCGCGAATGCACTAGGGGTTAGTGATAAAATACTTTCAGGACACAATGAAGTCTGTAATCAAGATTCGTTGTGATTCTCGGATGTGCACCATCCGATCACAACAGGACACTCTGTGAATAGAACTGATGATGCCAAAACACTAGATGAAAGCCTTAATGTAATCTCTTGATCAGATCTGATCTGGATCGAATCTGGATAATTGAATTGGTCTGGATCTCCAGTCAATTTATAGACTTACATGTACCCGCTCACCAATAGGTACGATCTTGATCCAATGACTTAGATCAAATATGAAAGAGCATGTAACCCTTCACCCATCATCAATCAAGTGCAAGCATGATCCTACGGTCAAGATCTCACCGTGTAAAGGCACCTGATTGGTTGACACTTCTTTGATCAGGTTTAACTCTGATCGGATGGTCCCAATCATGCGAACACGATCAGACGCACCATTTGACGGTCCAGATCACTTGGATTCATTAGGCGTGTTTGATCAGAAGATCAACCTGAGCCAAGTATGGTTCAAACCGTCAGACCAAACCAATCTATCGGGTCCGATCGGGCCACACTCTAAAAAAAAAGGCTCCCAAGCTCCTCGCGACGTGGTGTGCAAAATGCACCTACAAAGCGTCAATTGCGACCTTACACATGCGTGTGTTTAGTGGTGCAAAGCACCACTGACACACCCAATCATTCCCTTTGCTTTTTGAATACATAAGCATTAGGAATGTCACAATATATAAAGCCTTTACCTTTCTTGTAGCTTTCCAATGTAGGACAAGAGACTTCACAAACAAAAGCCTTCAACACAAAGTAAATCATTTTGAAAATATCAAAAAAATCCTCTGCCATTTTTAAAATAAATTTAGACTCTGTTAATATGTAAAAATAATATAGTGATCATAAATTCATTTTACAAACTTGGCATCATTGCGAAAATTCATATATAGGTGATAAGTGTCTTTTGGATTTGAACGTTCACTTAGTATAGATAGCTCGAGTTTATCATGGTACTGTGGTGAACGGATCTTGAACTAAGAACCTTAGAGAAAAACTGAAGATTATCATACATACTCATTTCTAGAGGTGCAACTCGGTTCGGTTTAAACCAAAAATTGACCAACACAAATCTACTTTGGTTCGGTTTGGGATTGTAGAGGTATGGTTTGGTTATGGGTTAGAAAAGGTCAAAAAGAATTAGTTTGGTTCGGTTTTGGGTTGAACCTTCGGTTAAACAAAACCAACCAAAAACCCAAACTGAATTTAATTTATACTATATGTTCATATACCATATATTATTTTAGATTTATAGACCATTTTTAAGGAACTTAAAACTTGTGTAAGAGAAATTAGGTTTTCTCTTCACACTTGGTCTTCAACGAGCCAGCAACAGAACATCTTCTCCGACAGTTTTTGCTTCCTCTTCTTCTCTAACGGTCATCCACTCCGACATTCATCTTCTTCGACAATCATCTTCTCCTACCATTGTGCGAATCCAAGCCTCATATTTGGATCAGAGAATGAGAGGCCTATGTAACCATGTGATTGTTTTTACCCCTCATTTTTTTTCCTGTAATCAGTAATTTTCTTATGGATAATCGACTACTCATTTTCTTAGTTTCCACTTTATATTTTATTTCCTTCTTTCTTTATTCAATTATTTATTTGATTCAATGTTTTCATAAACAAATCTATTTGGGAATTGTTTTTGAATTTCTTTATTGCATGAGGTGGGTAGTATGACTAAGGCTTCAATTATCAGTTTTTTTTTTATATGCAGGTTACTCAATGAAACCCGAACCAAACCAAACCAAAACATCAATTCGGTTTGGTTTGGTTTGGGTTTAGGTTATTATAATTTAATTTGGTTTGGTTTATGGGTTTACCATTTTGGTTTGGAATTCGGTTTTGGGTTAGCATTGCCAGATTTCGGTTTGGTCTTGGGTTGAGGTCAACCCGAACCAAATTGAACCAAGTTGCACCCCTACTCATTTCTATGGGATAGAGTTGTCCTTCAACTTACTCGTTAATGGCCACATGCATGTACCCTGTTTCTTGAGTGCTCTAGAAAACGGTCAACATTTTCATAGGAAGTGGCTTGACTCCCACACTCATCTAGGTAAGTCCACATTGGTGAGTCTGCTAGTCACCTTTAAGGACTTATCAAGGATAAATATATCCAACCTCTCTCTTGTAGAATCTGACACTAGTCAATGTCTAGGAATGAGGTAATTCTAGTGTGCGGCTAAACCACACATTTAACTTGTTTGTACCCATTAAACTTAGTCTATAATTTCAAGACTTAAGCTGGGTTCCCATTAAAGATGGTTGAAGTGCATATTGAACTTAACCCCATTCCTTGCGACGTCATATATACCATTTCTCTAGCAAGTCCTTTCATCAAAGAATAAGCCAGGTTTGCATTCGGCGCTACAGTGTCGACCGTAATTACTCTATCTTTGAGTAATTGTTTCACAGATTGATGTCTAAGACTTAAATGTCTTGACTTCCTATTGTATGTCTTACTTGAGACTTTATACAATAAGACTCTCAATTATATTGGAATATTCTTATTAGAAAATCCGCCATAATTTTCCTTTGCAGATCCTTAATGCGGAACAACAAGTTTTGATCTAAGAAAACAGACAAGAAGAAAAGCAAACACAAACAATCACAAAACACAAAGACTTACGTAGTTCGGTCTAGATTGACCTACGTCCACGGCTGTTGTCCAAGACAACCAAATGATTTCACTATGAGCAAATTCTTACAACCCACAACGTCTTCACAATACAAGGAGATTTACCCTTGCCCTAAAGAAGAGTCTCACACATTCTCTCTAATACAAGGAACACCCCTTTAACCTAGAGAAGAACCTCACACGTTCTTACACTCATTTACAAGGAGAAAACACCCCTACTTATTACAAAAGACTCGAAAACCCTAACGTAAGTCGCGATGCCCCGCAGCGGCCAGTCGACTGGGGAGATTTCCTTCGTCACTCGGTCGACCAGTCAGCGCCAAAACAGTCACACCAAAACATGGGCGGACCCCAAAGATTCTAACTAAGGTTTACATCGGCCAATGTATTCCATTAACTTTATATTAGGATCTATAGGAGTAGGGACTAACTTATGATCAAAATAATCATATCTCCTTTGGAAGTTTTCAATATACTGAGCTTGAAATAAATCCGATCCATTCCCTTTTCTTAGGATTTTAATTCCTAAGATAATATCAGCCTCTCCTAGATCTTTCATATCAAAGTTTGATGGCAAACATTTTTGTTTCCCCCACCACTTCAAGGTTAGTATAAAAACAAGCATGTCATTAATATATAAAAAAATAATAACACTAACATGGAATTAACTTTAAACATGCCTATTTACATCATTAACCTTAAAACCATGAGATAATGCTATTTGGTCAATTTTCTCACGTCACTGCAAAGGAGCTAGCTTCAGGCCATAAAGAGATTTAACTGTCACACCCCAAATTCGTAGCACAAATCCCAAGGAGGTAATTTCACGGATCTCAAGGTGAGACCTTAGGGATCCACTATTGGACCACAGATTGCTACCCCAACATAACGTAATAAAAGTAATAATGTACTTTCATTTAATAGATCAGAATGCGGAAGCTAACAACTACATAAAATATCCAAAGTATGTATAAAACATTACTTGGCCACAGTAGGGCCTAAATAAAATAAATCCAAAACCAAACTACCACTACGTCCAAAGGATCCTCAGAATACGTCAACAACATAAATCAAACTATATAGTCTGACTCCATCCGGAGTGAAGGGCAATTAACGGAAAGCAAAGCAAGCAAGCAGGTAAAGCAGCAAAACAATCCCCGTAGCAACTCAAACTAAAGCTGACCTTCCTTTTCCCATCCTATAACATAAAACGTTGCGTGAGCCTATGATTGCTCAGTAAGAAGCAAATGAATGTTCACCCGTCCTCTCATGGAATCAAACACAAATGTTAGTACCATAATAATCCAATGATAAATCCAATAATAAGTCAACATAAAGAGATGCAAGATGAGTAGTT
>JAUPMG010082779.1:0-12797 GCA_031762675.1 Pachysandra terminalis | reverse complement strand
GATTGAAGTCAAGGTTCTATTGTCTTCTAATCTAAGTGATTAGCAAGATGATCATAATTATCTGAATTAATTATGCCATTAAGCGTAATAAATTCAATAGTCCGAACTCGGGATATTACATGTTTATCCTAGAGCTAGAAACCAGATCGAGCTCAGCACCTCTATGATCCAAATCCTTTACATGGTGGCAACTGGTCACAGATTGTGTCTTCCTTCCATCATTATCCATCTCATCATCAAGTATGTGAAAGTACCAAGAGAGGACCCTTACCTTTCCATTGCTTGATGTGTGAGGTGGCTAAGAGGTGGAATCTTGCTTTGCTTTCCAAATTCATTCAGTTTCTATTCCGCTGCTTCATCATCGGAATTTGAGCCTGATGAATCTGAAGGAATTACCAAGGCATGTTCCTGATGAGCAGCTGTAGTAGCCCGACTTTCCAGAAGAGCAACCTCCAGAATCCTCCGTTCCAATTCATCTTCGAGCTTCCTCAACAGCTGGACCAAGCATGAGTGTTCTTACTCTACATCACTACAGTAGGAGGAACAAGAGTGTGGAATCCAGGTTGATAGCATTGGAGAGAGCTAATCTCCAATCTCGGATGACCATCACTTCAGAGCTTATGAAGACCCGAGAGGAACTGAAGAAGAGCAGAGATGACATGTCTAAGCTCTAAAAGAGCGTGGACAAGACTCTCCGGTACTTTTTGAGGATCTTCAGTTGTGGGAAGTCCAGCGACGCCATTCCTCCATCTGCCATTCCACCACCATCACCACCCTCTTCTCCAGAAGAAGAATCTTAGATGATTCCTTAGATGTCCTTAATTTTCCTATTTTTACTGTTGGTTGTAGCCATTCCAATGGCACATGTTTTTTTTTTTTATGTACTAGTTTGATTAGAATGTATGTTACATTTTCCTCTCATGTTTGTAAAACTTTCCCTTTTTATGAATGAAAGCTATGTTTCCTTCAAATTGTTCCAATAATGACTTCGTAACTTAGGATTAAGTGAATAAGATTAAAACCTACTCAACTAGGACTGCATTCACACATTTAAGAATCCAATTACACTAAACCAAAAACATAAGACACATTACAGCACAACTCAAATCACAACACACACTATTAGTGAAAACTTTGCACAACTATAGTAGAACTTAAACAATCCTTTTTAAATTACAGATTTAGGAAAAATATAAATGACTTATTTACATATCACCTACTTCACTAGAATAAACTAGGTTGCATGAAAAATCTAATTGAAATTAAATCAATTAGAACACTCAGATTAATTTCGAGGACGAAATTCTTCTAAGGAGGATAGAGTGTAAAGACCTGAAAACTTAACTATCAAAGTTATATTAATTAAAGTCTAATTTTCGTGATAATTAAATAGGAAAACCTAATGATCAAGTTACAGTTGAATTAGGACTCTAGACCAACACTTAAACAACAAATAGTATTCCTAATACAACTCTAACAGTTAGAATTTATAAAATAAGGATTAATAAAGAGATTAGACATTAGAAAACAAGTTAAATTTCATGGGAATCCCTAGGAAAAACCAGAAGAACACTAGAAGTATCAACAATGGCAGACAAACTCTACAGCAACTGCTGAGTTTGCCTTTAGTGTCTCGCGTATTTACTTCTTCCCTAATGTGATATCATGAGGAATTTCTTCATTTTCACATGAATAACCCTTCCCCATGATCATGTTACTAAAACCCATAAATAAAGATCCATTAAAGATAGAGTAATCATCACCATCTATTTAGAAACCCAAAAGAAGAACCAAAACTGGTAAATTAGATAGATCTGAACTATCGATTGAAGAACCTATTAAAATATTTTATATAATTTATTTTATATTATTATGAGATTTGTATATTCGTTAGGAACCCAGCAAAAGAAGTTTTAGGTGAGTCTGATAGGTATCGATAAAGTTATGACCAAAATACGAATTGTACGTCAAAGTTGAAACCTAGAAAACTGCCCTCAGGTTAGCTTGCCGGTTCGAAATCGGCATGCTGAGACCTCTTTATTCTCTTCCAACAAACCTAAATATTTGTCTTGATAGGCATCTTTTTGGTTTCCCAAAATCCTTATGCTCTTCCGTTCAGGAGTTTCAAAAATGATTGCTTTCTTAAAACATTCTACCTTGGCATGATAAGGAGCTAGCCAATCCGTGCCTAGAATGATGTCGAAGTTTGACATGGTTAGCACTGCCAAGTCAGCTTCCAAGTTGAGATCTCCTACTCTCGCTACACAGTCCCAACATATACGGTCAACTATGACCATTCCCCTAACAGGGTTTGCAATAAGTAAAGGTTCACTCATGATAGATGATCTAAGACCCAAGGCATGCTTAAACTATGCTGAAATGAATGAGTGTGTGGCAGCCGAGTCAAACAATACATTAGCAGCAGAATGAAATATAGTAAGTGTACCTTCCACCATTGGATTTGTGGCCTCATCGTCCTTCGGAAGTGTCCCGTCTGCAAGGCATGGACTTGTCCTCTAGGCAGTGGTCGAAGGTCCGTACCCTGTCCTTGAACCTCTGCCCAGATCCTCTCTTGACAGTCCCATTTAATGTGCCTAGTCTTCCCACAGTAGTAGCAGATCGTAGGTCACTGCTGTAATACGGGGCTGCGATAAGAGCTTCAACTACTGCAGCTAGCCTGGCCACAACTGTCCTCAGATAGTCAGTCGATCTGGTCATCTTCTCTCCCCTATTGATGAGACTAGAACGTTCCCCGGTCCATCCTAGAAGTGTCCATTTCAACTCTATGGGCATAATCTAGGACTTGTGCGTAAGTTCTGAAGCCATGGGAAAAAACCTTAGACCTAATGGCAGGTCTTAGTCCTTCCTCAAACTTAGCAGCCTTTTCCTCCTCATTGGCCACCACATGAGGTGTGAAGCGAGAGAGAATCGCGAACTGAGCATCATACTGGCCCACTGTACGGGAACCTTGTTCCAGTTCGAAAAATTTCACGGTCTTTTTCCATTTGTAACTGCTCGGAAAGTATGTCTCATAGAACTGTCCCTTAAACTCCTCCCAGTCGTTCACTTCCCCCTGGACCCTCTCCACCATCTCCCGCCAATGGTAGGCTGCTCCTTTTAGCATGAATGCCGCCAGTCGCACTTTCTAGTTTGCCGGGCAATCCATAGCCCGGAACATCTTCTCCATCTCTTGCATCAAATCCTAATCCCACATAGGATCCCCTTTACCATCAAAGGATGGTGGTGTTTGTTTCTTGAGCTTATCCAATCAATACATCCCACCTCCAGTCCTACAAACCACTAAGGACTATCTCATCTCCTGTTCCCTCTGAAGAGAAGCAGCCATGTCTCCCAAAACCTGGTAAATCCCATTTAACTAAGGATCAGAATCCCTCTTAATGAACCCTCTCTAGCAGTTTGGTTCCTTCTACCTCCAGCCATCTACACACATGTAACAAGTCTTTAAGTATGAAACACAATAGTTCTATGTAGATATGTACACACATTTCACATATAGGTATATAACCATACCACACCAAACAATCACACATCGTACAACTATTTGCAAGAAAACACGCTTCAGAAAATTCATAGAAGTGGATCCTAGGTTAGCATGTTTCTACATTCTCATCCTAGGACTTCACTATACCCTTTGATTATCTTTACCCTCGGTAACTTAAACCAAGAGCTTTGGTACCAATCTGTAACCCCTCAAATCCATGATATATAATCTCGAGCATTTCCAAGGGAATGACGTTCGGATCAAACCCATGGATGCGGCCCAAACCAATCAACCAACTCATGGTCCAACAGAGCATAACTAAAATTACATCATCCTTGCCCACATGGGGTCAAAACATAAACTGAATTCATGAATCAAAAGTAGAAAAGTTCACAAGGCTCAGATAGCCACATTCACATTCTTCTAGCATCTCCCGTCCCAAGTCAATTATCACTCTAAAGGATCACCTGCTCCAACATAAGGGTGAGCTTGGAGGCTCAATAGGAAAAATCAAATGCAACTACAATAACTACCTTCATAGTCATACAAAAAATCATATTAATTCATGCAAGTCATACCAAACAATTTTAACCTTAGTCGTGTAATCGTCATAGTTATGAAAACAATATCATGATATTCACTCATCATCAATCCCATTACTATGATATCATTATACACATACACTTACCGTCACAATTGCAACATAGTGTAAGGACCTAAATCCACAAAGAGATCACCCATATTTAATGATTTGAATTTACATGATTTAATGGTATTTTTTTGAATTTATTTAGTGTATAAATTAGATTTATATGGATTATGATTGTCTTTGTAATATAAATTATATAGCTGGGGTTATGTTGTTAATTTGATAAGTTAGGGCACTGATTGAAATAAAATTCAATCAATTGAGATACTGGGGGCGTGATCAGTTGATTAGGCGAATGGTAATGCAAGGGTTGTGCAATTCGTTTGGTAAGGTTGAGGTTTAAGAGAAAGGGTTTCCAATCTCACCTCATTCCAGTTTGGAATCTAGATCTGCGATCAGAGAGAGTTATAGAGGAGAGAAGGGAAGAAGAGAAAGAGTCGCTCGAATCCAAAGCTCCATGAAGATCGCGTTCGTTTACAGCCACAATTTACAGAGAAGATCATCAAATGAGTTTTTCCAGACTGTAGAAGGTTCAAGTAAGTTGCTGGAATACGTATAATACACTTATCGAAATCCAAATCTCAAATTTTCTGATTTGCGTGATGCTTGTGCTTATCAACGATTTATATGCTTGGATCCTCATAATACCAAGTTTGAATGTTGTGTTTAATGTTTGTACATGTTTTCGGTGTTGTTGATGTAAATATATGGTGTTTGTACTTGATTTGATAACTCGAGTTGGAATTCAAAACCTAGAGAAAAACCCAGAAATTACCAAGATTCGCACAATTCGGCAGACGTCGTTCCACCGACCACTCTGTCGATAAAGAACATATTTTAGTTCAAAATGGGACTTCGGCAGGCGTCGGTACACCGACCACTCCACCGAAATCCCTGTGATTCACAGACACCCTTCATTCCACCGACCACCCCACCTACAGAGACCTACTTCTAGTTCATTTTAACTATTCGGCAGGCTTCAGTCCACCATTGACCCTACCAACCATGCTGCCGAAGATCCTGTATGTTGCAGAGTAGTTTGGGATTTTCGAGGATGACTGATTTGTGAATTATAATCACTCGTAATAGAATGAATCCAATTAGGATAGTGCTACGTTAAGGGTGTCGAACCTCAAGAACTGATGGGATTTAGACTGTTAAATTACCATATTAATTCTAAACAAATTAATTCGACAAATCAAAGGAATCTTGTGTTTTAATTCTTAAAAACTTCAATTAAACTAAATTAAAGGGATTTAAATCAATAAGAAAAAGAGTATAGCATTGATGATCCCTCTAACCCTTGAATATGGCTAATCTCATGAAATCTAGGAGTTTAATTTAATGTCTGAAATAGACTTGTGTGGCTACAAGCTCACACAATGTCCCAAAAAGGTATTATGCTAAGAATAAGCATAGTCTATCTTCGATTTCTCTAAGCATAAACTATCAAATTCTTAGTATGAATTACATTATCATAAGGGATAAGTATAACCCATCTTCGGTTGGCACGGACTGTCTACCTACACTAACTAATCTATTTGCAGTACAACCCGTCTTCCCTAGGCATGGCCTATCAAATCCTTTCTTAATCATCATGCCAATGAGCACGATTGCATAATCAGTATTCTTATAATCACAGAAAATAAGAGTACTTTGGGTTCAATCCTAACAAAACTATGGCCAAATCATTCTTTTAGGCTTGATTATAAACATTAAATCTAATTTCAGTAATCCTCTTAACTATGCAATTATCAAACAAGTAAATTAAAAACCTAAAAATCATGAGATCAATACCATAAACAGTTAGAGATTACATCAACTTTTCACAAGGATTTTAGCTACTCATGGACGGGCTGGTCTTCAACAAGGACGTGTAAAAGTCCATCTCCATGCACAGCATACGCCCTAGTTCGTCGTCTTCTCCAAAAATGCAAAAACGCGGAAAACCAGATTGCAGAGCTCAGAGAATTCAATGAATTCTAATTCTAATTAAATTCATCATAATCTTAAGCCTAATCAGAGTCTTACAATACATGTTTATTAGTTTCCAAGTTATCCAAGTTATACATGTTTATTAGTTTCCAAGTTATCCAAATAGACAAGGAACCCAACTACGTGTAAACCCAAAGACTAATCAAACACGTAACTGTTGCTGAACCCGTATGCGCTCGATCTTATTGTGCTGTGATCGATCGCACAATGTAGTCTCTGTTTTTTCTGGGCTGATCTTTGACTTAGTCTTTCGGGCTTCACTTGGGCTTTCTTCTTGGGCTTCTTCTTTGGCCTTCAAGATATAATTGGCTTGGGAATTGAGCTTTAATCTTCTACTCTTTAGGACTTTGAAGCTTGATCCAATTACACCTTAAGTTGACTTGATTTAGTCCATATCTTCCTCATCATCACCAACCCTGCAAAACAAGATAAATGCATTAATTAATTCACATAAATACATCTATAAGACTAACATTCATGAGTACTAAGTCTAAAAGCGCAGGTGTTACACACTTATCAATGACCTAGGTGGATGATGTGGGGCTTCGGCCATTGATTGTTGTTGTTTATGGAAGCAAGATGTGACCTGAAGGCACCTAGCCTGCCTGCGAGGAGTCAATCTTGGTGTTCCAAGGTTATTCTGACCATCATTCCCACCTTAGGTTTGATCCAGATTAGTTGTGAAGGAATTGGTTAATCTATTATGATTGCTTGTTCTCGTTGTGATAATGAATTGGAAACTCATGAATGTGTGCAATCAGATTATCTGCGTGTATGGGCGCGTGGATAGTTTCTGTTATTGACCTTCATTTGATATCCTGGTTTAATGCATTACAGACTAGGTTGATTTCAAGTGATAAGTGAACCGAGAGGTGGAAATCTACGGAGAAACTAATGCGACACCTCGGATTGGGTTAGCTATACATCCGTGGGATGAAATGGCCCCACTTAAACTAGGTAGGATGCTAGAGGTCATCCTATATAGGTTCGTTAGTCCTCGAGTATGGTACACTCGTAAATTAGCTATATGGTAGCCTTCATGCCATGCGTTAGCGCCTGGAACGAAGAGGGAACTTCCGGCAATTTCTTGGACCATGTCCAAAATTGGTTATTGCTGTTGAGAAGCTTCATGTGAGGTCCACTTATCAGAAGATGTTAATCTTAGTACATTCATTGCGCATCCATCATAGAACATTTGAATGATTTCATGTCATCTCATTTCATCTCATATTAAAATACTCATTAATATTATTGGATTATTGTTCTACTAACCTTGTGATTGGATCTCCATAAGAGGACGGGTGACTATTTCTTGCTTCTTACTGGGCATCATAGGCTTATAAAAATTTTTATGTTACAGGATGGGAAGAGGAGTAATCGGTTTAGCTGGATCGTTGTTGCATGTGGACTTAGTTGTTTTTCTTCACTTGATTGTTAGCTTGTACTCCCGATGGAGTTGACTTTGATTATTTGATGTAATAACTAATAGTTGTTGAACCTGGCTCAGGTTATGATGTTTAGACTTGTTGGGATCCTGGCCCAGCTGAAGGCAAGGATTATATTTTTGGATTCATTATGTTTTTGATTCTTAATTTACTGTTGTAGTACTTCGGCACTCTGATTCAATTGTTAAATGAAAGTATCTACTACTTTTATTTACTTATGGCTGTGGTAGTAATCTGTGGTCCAGATGTGGATCCCGAAGGTCTCACATTGAGATCCATACAATCCCTCATTGGGACTCGTATCACGGGATCTGGGGCATGACATATTGGTTTCAGAGCAGAAGATTTGCTCAGAGTATGGTTGTTAGAGACTAGTGACATTACACATAGAAACTGGAGTTAGGTGGAGAAACATAAAAGGACTATAGGATTGTGTGCTATTTGATTTTGTTTGCTGCTGTGATTATGTGAGTGTTTTGTGCTAACTAGGAGGTATAACTTGTTGAGACCTAAATGGTTGTTCGGGTGTGTAGATGGCAGGAAGGAGAAGGAATGCTAGCATGGGGGAGAGTTCAACCACTAGGATGGGGGCTGATACGGACCCTTAGTTGGCGAGTGTTTTTCAGATCCTTGGCAATCTTGATGCTTTCCAGGGTGATCAGATGCAATACCAGGCCATTATAGATGAGAGGAAAGCGCAGAGTTCAGTAATGGGTTGGCTGGAAATGTTTAAGAAGTTGACCCCACCGACCTATGCTGGTCGGGGAGAGCTTCACTTTGCCGAGGGCTGGCTCCTTGATATTGAGCGGATCTTCAAGACGATGGATTGTCCTGAGCAACGGCGTGTGTCCCTCGCCACCTTCTTATTGAAAGGTGAAGCCCTCCATTGGTGGGAGATGATCGATAGAAACCTGACCGCCAAGACGACGTGGGAGCAGTTCCGCTTACAGTTTCTGGAGAACTACTTGTTGAGTAGCTACAGGAGGCAGATGGCTTCCGAATTTATGCCACTTGAGCAGGGCACTCTCTCAGTGGCCTAGAACGAGGACCGGTTTGAGATGCAGTCCAGATACGTGCCGCACATGGTTGCTAATGAGGCAGACTAGGTAGCCAAGTTTTAAGATGGTCTACGACCAGCTATCCAGTCCAGAGTTGTCCCACAATGTCTGAAAACCTATGCTGAAGTTCTGAAGTGTATCAGACATGTTGAGAGAGACATGGATAGAGCAGCAGCACCCAGGGACCAGACCAAGTCAGACAAGAGCAACAACAGTGGCAGTGGGAGATATCATCCCTATCACTTGAGATAAAGCCGGGACAGACGACATAGATCAGACTATCAGTAAGAGAGGACTCCTCCCAGAGATGCAGTAGCTCCTGCAGCACGAGCACGAGATGTGCCATGTCATCCCCTACCACCTCAGGATCAGGTGTTTCCGAGGATTTCCCACAACTGCGGCAATGAAGGACACCTCCAACGATTTTGCAGAGTACCAAGGAGAGAAGGTCAGTCTGCATAGCCTCGACCTGTGCCACAAGGCAGAGTTCATGCCCTGACCAACATCGATGTTCCTCGAGACGACCATGCTACGAATGTTGTGGTGGACGGTACCATTCACCTATTTCATACTACTGTTCGCGTATTGTTTGATTCTGGTGCATCCCATTCATTCATTTTTAGTAGTTGCATGGCTTTTCTGGGTTTACACCCTAGGGTGTTAGAGCATCCGTTGATTATTGCTAACCCATTTGGGGGAATCACGAGTCTTCACCGAGTTTGTAGAGCTTGTGTGGTGAGGGTAGGCGAACTTAACTTGGAGGCATATCTAGTTGTGTTAGATATGCCTGAGTTTGAAGTGATCCTTGGTATGGATTGGCTTTCATCCTATCATGCTAGAGTTAAATGTTTTATGAAATTAGTTTTGTTTCATCTTCCTGGAGGCCGTTGTCCGACTTTCCATTGATCAGAGAAGGACTGTTATCAGTTCGAATTCCTGTTCGCTACGGAAGGTGTATAGAAGCTATCCTTGGAAGAGATTCCTGTTGTGAGAAACTTTGGTCATGAATTTCAAGAGATTTTGGGTTTAGCGCCTAAAAGGGAGGTAGCCTTCTGCATCGAACTCATCCTAGGTACTCGTCCCATCTCGCTCGCGATTTATAGAATGGCCCCGACCGAGTTGCAAGAGTTGAAGGTTCAGTTGGATGAGTTGAGTACTCATGGGTTTATCCGACCTAGTATATAGCCTTGGGGGGGGCTCTAGTACTGTTTGTGAAGAAGGACAGTAATCTACGGCTTTGCATCGATTACAGGCAGCTGAACCGGGTCACCGTGAAGAATAGGTATCTGTTGCCAAGGATTGACGATTTGTTCGACCAGTTGAGAGGAACTCAGTACTTCTCGAAGATTGATTTGAGATCAGGGCATCACCGGCTGAGGATTCTAGACGAAGATATTCTGAAGATGGCCTTTCGTACTCGATATGGACATTATGAGTTCATTGTTATGCCATTCAAGTTAAAGCATGTGCCAACAGCCTTTATGGACCTTATGCATCGGGTGTTTAGGTCTTTCCTCGATCGCTTCGTTGTCATCTTCATGGATGATATTCTAGTATATTCGAGATCTGTAGAGGAGCATAAGGAGCATCTGCAGATTTTTCTTCAAACTCTGTTCGACCACCAGTTGTGTGCTAAGCTGGAGAAGAGTGATTTCTGGAAGGACGAGATCAAGTTTCTCGGGCATGTAGTATCCAGAAGTGGTATCTTTGTGGATCTGGCCAATGTTGAGGCAGTTTTTGGGTGGGAGTGGCCTAAAAATGCAGTTGAGATCAGGAGTTTCCTAGGTCTTACAGGATATTACAGAAGATTCATCGAGGGATTCACATCAATTGCGGCACCGTTGACTCGCTTGACCCGGAAGGAAGTTAAATTCGTTGGGATGAGAAGTGTGAAGCTGCTTTTGAAGACCTGAAGAGGAGATTGACGTCGACACCCGTTCTTGTGATACCGGTTGCAGGACAGAAGATGGAAGTTTACACCGATGCGTCATTCCAAGGTTTGAGAGATGTTCTTATGCAAAAGGGTCGTGTTGTAGCGTATGTGTCTCGGCAACTTAAGGATCATGAGCACAACTATCCCACTCATGATCTAGAGTTAGGCGCTGTCATTTTTGCTTTGAAGCTATGGAGGAACTATCTTTATGGAGAGGATTTTGAGTTATTTTCGGACCATAAGAGTCTAAAATATATTTTCACACAGAAGGATCTTAATATGCGTCAGAGGAGGTGGTTAGAGCTTGTGAATGTTATATCTCTACACTTAGTTACCATCCTAGGAAGGCCAATGTGGTAGGAGACGCTTTGAGCCGCAGACCGCGCGAAGTTCTTGCACAGTTGATGAGGCGAGAATGGAGGCTGCAGGAGGTTATCTCAGACTTGGGAGTCTAGCCCACTAGTCAGTAGCGTGGTGGTTATTTGTTCAGCCTTGTCGCCAAGCCATCACTAGAGCAGTGGATTGCTGAGCATCAGAAGAACGATTTGGATCTATTGTCACTCGCAATAGACAATAGTAAACCTGAGTGGGTAGTACATCTAGATGGTTTGATCAGATTCCGAGTTCGGCTTGGCATACCAAAGGACCAAAGCATCAAGAGAGAGATCTTGGATGAGTCACATAAGTCGCACTACTCCATTCATCCGGGAAGTACGAAGATGTATCGAGATCTACGTCAATATTTCTGGTGGCCAAGAATGAAGAGAGAGATCGCTCAGTTTGTGGCACGGTGTCTCACTTGCCAATAAGCGAAAGCCGAGCACATGAGATCAGCAGGACTTCTACTGCCATGCCGATTGTAAAGTGGAAGTGGAGCATATCACTATGGACTTTGTAATAGAACTACTGAGGACTCGAGGGAGCTTGGATTCAATTTGGGCGATTGTCGATCGATTGACCATGTCCGCTCATTTTCTACCAGTTTGAACAGCAGCTATGACCGAGGAGATTACGAGACTGTATGCGCGTGAGATTGTGCGACTGCACGGAGTTCCAGTTAGCATCATCTCAGATCGTGGATCCTTGTTCACGTCCAGATTTTGGGAAGCTTTGCAGAAGGCCATGGGGGGCTGATTGAAATAGAATTCAATCAATTGAGATACTTGGTGCATGATCAGTTGATCGTGTGAACAGTTATGGAAGGGTTGTGGAATTCGTTTGGTAAGGTTGGGTTTTAAGAGAAAGGGTTTCCAATCTCACCTCATCGTTGCTTTGAATCTAGATCTGTGATCAGAGAGCGTTGCAAAAGAAAGAAGGGAAGAAGAGATGGAGTCATTCGAATTCGAAGCTCCGTGACGATCGCGTTCGTTTCCAGCCACAGTTTACAGAGAAGACCATCAAAGGAGTTTTTCCAGACCATCGAAGATTCAGGTAAGTTGCTGGAATATTTATAGTTCTTTTATCGAAATCTAAATCTCAAATTTTCTAATTTGTTTGATGCTTGTGCTTACAAACGATTTATATGCTTGGATCCTCATAATACCAAGTTTGAATGATGTGTTGAATGTTTGTACATGTTTTTGGTGTTGTGGATGTGAATATATGGTGTTTGTACTTGATTTGATAACCTAGAGTTGGATTTTGAATCCTAGAGAAAAACCAAGAAATTACCCAGATTTGCACAGTTCGGCAGATGTCGGTCCACCGGCCACTCTGCCGACAGAGAGCATATTTTAGTTCAAATGGGGGTTCAACAGGCGTCAGTACACCGACCACTCCACCGAACCGCCTGTGATTCACAGATACCCTTTGGTCCACCGACCACCCCACTGACATAGACCTATTTCTAGTTCATTTTAGCTATTTGACAGGCTTCGATCCACCGATGACCCTACCGACCATGCTGCCGAAGTGTGACAACACGAAAAAAAAATTGAAACAGAAAATTCTTTTTATACAAGGATACAATAGTAATTTAATAGGATAATATATATCCTTAAATACTTATATTATAACTATATACTTAATTTAACTTATATTATTGCATGAGAACTTTATATAATCATACATTAAATCATATTAAAATGTTTAAGGCTTATTTAATTAAGTGTTGGGCTTAATTGAATAGTCTTGGGCTTATTAAAAATAACTGGGCTTATAAACCTTAATTGGGCTTAAGTGATTAAATAAATATCCTAATTAATTAATTAGCTTA
>JAUPMG010082747.1:0-12798 GCA_031762675.1 Pachysandra terminalis | reverse complement strand
AGAACTTATTAAGGATATTTGTATCCAGCCTCTCTTATGCAGATCCTGACACTAGTCAATGTCTAGGAATGAGGTAGTTTCTACTGTTTGGCTAAACCATACATTTAACTTGTTTGTACCTATTGAACTTTGTCTATAATTTCAAGACGTAAGTTGGGTTCCCGCTAAAGATGGTTGAAATACAAATGACCTTAGCCTCATTCTTGCGACGTTATAAATACCATTTTTCTAGCAAGACCTTTCGTTTAAAGGATTGGCTACCTATGAATTCGACTCTACACAGTCGACCATAATTACTCGAAACTTGTCTAAAAACTGTTGGAGATTATGAAGAGGATCAGGAATAATATGGGTTAAAATTAATCTGCACCGCTGACCAACAAGCTTTAAGGCACGATCGGCTCGCTATCTTTTAGACAAGTTTCTCCCCCTTCGATCTGATCGCGAATGCAATAACGGGTTAGTGAGAAAATGACTTCAGGATGCAATGAAACCTCTGATCAAGATTCATTGAGATTCTCGAATATGCAACGTCCGATCACAACAAGTCACTCTTTGTATAGGACTGATGATGCCAATCACGTGATGGAAAGGCTTGATGTAGTAAATCTCTCTCTTAATCATATATGGACTAGAACGAATCTAAGACTAACTCACACCATCAGATTTGCACTAGGATGATTCTGGACGAATCTGGATGACTGCGGATGGATTGAATGAATAATTCTGGTCTAAATCTGCAGTCTATTTATAGACTTACACGTGTCTGTTCATTAACAGGCATGATGATGATCCAAAGATTTGGATCAATCCTGAAAGGTCATGTACCCTTTCACCATTATCCATAAGGTGCAACCAAGATCCTACGATCAAGATTTAATCCATGTATAGGTACCTGTTCGTTTGACATCTCTATGATCAGGTGCAACCTGATCGGATGGTCTTGATCGTGTGTATATGATTAGACGGGCCATCTGACGGTTCAATCTCTTGGATCGATCAGGTATGCCCGATCGCAAGATCAACCCAAACCAGAATGGCCGAACCAACATCAGAATATCAAAATGAATCATTAGACCAAACAACCAATAAATCCGGTCCAATTGAGCGGGCCACACGTTAAAAGAAAAGGTTCATACTCTCCTCGCGAAGCTGTGTTAAGTCCAATGTGCGCCTACAAAGCGCCCATTGCGCTTTCGCATAAGCATACTCGTGCGTGTGCGCAGTGGTGCTTCGCACCACCGACCTAAGTGCAATGCACTATATCATTCCCTTTGCTTTTAAACAGATAAGAAAAAGGGAGCTTCCTTTATATAAAGCCTCATCTTTTCTTGTAACTTGCAGTGATATGGATTTCCATGTGAATGGTAACTTTACATGATGATTGTAATATTCATGTTAGTATACGAGATATAGTAGGACAATATGTAAATATACAAATGATTGTGGTAGTATGTGATGATTTGAAATGAATTGTGTTGATTTACAAGCATAAAAGTTGGTATTGTAGTCTCGTAGGATTTCTTTAATAGGCCTCGGCTGATCCTTCTCTCTACAGGTGATCGGATCGTCTGACCTGGCTGGCTGGAGATGTTGTTTTGAGACATTTTTGATCTTAGAGACTGATGCTTTATTTTATTTATGTCATTTACTGGTTTGACCCTATGAAGGGCGGCAATTGTAAGAGAGATCTTTTGGATTTTATTACTTGAGTATTAGCTCAACTTGGTTTTAGTTGGGCTATGGTTTAAAATTTTACAGAATTTCACTGTGGTTTTATTTATTAGTATGACTTTGATTCAATCAGGTAAGGGTTGACATGGTGACTGATTATCCGTATCCACGCGGTGGATTCGAAGGTCGGATCCTTGTAATCCTCAAAATCCCATATCTCGGATTTGGGGAGCGACAGAGGTGGTATCAGAGCACTAGGTTAAAGTTGTCCAGGCTTTGGGAAGTCTTAGGGTATGTCAAAAACCTAGGACGAGAACCTAGAAACATGTGAACCTTGGGGCCACTTCTATGAATTGTGTGAATTATATTTTGATATAGTATGTGAATAAATGTGGTGTGTTTACATTCCTAAATTTGTATGCATATACATATGTGTGCATAAATTGGTATAGTGTTATCACATTATATACTTAGAGACTCCTTATTGTGTAGATGGTTGGACGTAGGCGAAATGTCACAACCGGAGAGGGATCGTCCAGAGGGGACGTAGATCCCAACCTGTTAGGGATTTATCAGGTGTTGGGGGATATGGCTACCACTCTTCAAGGTGAGCAGGCCATGAGACAAACCCAGTCAGCAGAAGCTCAACCTCCTAGACACCACTATGGGCTAGGGATAACATGACTTGAGAAGTTTAAGAAACTAACTCCACCACACTTTGATGGGAGCAAAGAGCCAATGTGGGCTCAAGATTGGATGGAGGATTTAGAGAAGATATTTGATGCCATGGACTACCCGGAAGTCCAGATGGTGAAGCTGGCAGTGTTCATGCTTAATGGGGAAGCCTACCAATGGTACAAGATAGTAGTGAGAGCCCAAGGACAGATCCGTGAATGGGAAAAATTTGAAAGGCAAGTCTTTGAGACCTACTTCCCGAGTAGCTACCAGAGAGTTATGGCAGTAAAATTTATGAAGCTGGAACAAGGCTCCCTGACTGTGAGCTAGTAAGAAGGGTGCTTCGCAATGCTATCGCGTATCGCACCACATACGGTAGCCAACGAAAGTGACGAGGCTACTAAATTTGAAGAGGGGCTTCGGCCAGAGATTAGGTCAAAAGTGGTCATACTAGGATTGAGGAACTTCACCTAGGTACTCGATTGTGCATGGCGGGTCGGGAGAGAAACTCTACGGCCAGATCCGCAGAGGGATACTTCTTGTGCAGATAGGGGAAGATACCAGCCCTACAGTCAAAGAGGACGGAAGAGAGCAAGAAATGATGAGTACCCCAGGAAGGTGGAACCTAGACAGACAGCCACATCTGATACTCCTATAGCTGCACCATTCATCCAGCAGCGACCACCTCAGCTGACTTGCTTCTACTACGACAAGCCTAGACATTACAAGGACTATAGAGAAAGGATTCGGGTTGAAGGCCTGGGGCAGAAATATGGTGGACCACAACCCTGTGGGCAGGTGTATGCACTGACAGATGGCACGGTACAGAGAGATGAAGACGACAACAATGTTGTGGTGGAAGGTACACTCAGAATCTTCCATTCACCTGTTAGTGTACCGTTAGACTCTAGTACTACGCATTCATTTATATCGATAAGATTTATGCATGCCTTGGGTCTTAGATCATCTTTCATGACAGAATTCTTACACATAACAAGTCCCGTAGGTGGTTTAGTTACATTGAATAATATTTGTTTGGATTGTGTCGTTCGAGTTGGGGATCGAAACTTTGAGGCTGATTTCGTTGTATTATTTATGTCTGAATTTGATATCATACATAGCATGGACTGGCTATTTTCCTATCACACCAAGGTGGATTGTTATAGAAAACAAGTCACGTTTGACATTCCAGGAGGAGAACCGGTAAAGATTCTAAGGAAGGCGAAGAATGAATACCAGGAAGAGTTTTTGGGATTGTTAGAAGGAAACATTTAGAAGACATCCCTGTAGTGAGAGAATTTAATAGTGTTTCAGGAGATATCTGGACTGCCACCGTTGAGAGAAGTGGAGTTTTGCATCGAGTTGATGCCAGGCACTTCGCCCATAACATTGGCCACGTATCGTATGGCACCGGTGGAGTTGGAGGAACTCAAGGGACAACTTGATGAGTTGATGACCATGGGTTTCATTAGACCGAGTGTGTCGCCATGGGGAGCACCGATACTATTTGTAAAGAAGAATGATGGATCTATGGGGCTGTGCATCGACTATAGGCAGCTGAATAGAGTTACCATCAAGAACAAGTATCCTTTACCGAGGATAGATGACTTTTTCGACCAACTTAGAGGAGCCAGATACTTTTCCAAGATCAACTTAAGGTCGGGATACCGCCAATTGAGGATTTGGGATAGTGACATACAGAAGAAGGCCTTCAGGACGAGGTATGGTCACTATAAGTTCGTGGTGATGCCCTTCGGTTTAACGAACGCCCCAGCCGCTTTTATGGATATGATGCATCGGGTGTTCAGACCTTATTTGGATCGATTCATAGTTATATTTATGGATGATATCCTTATTTATTCAAAGTCGAATGAAGATCATGAGGAGCACTTGGGCATAGTTTTGCAGACATGGTTGGATCATCAATTATATGCTAAATTCAGCAAATGTGACTTCTGGAAGGAGGAAGTCAAATTCCTTGGATACGTTGTGTCAAGAGCGAGGATATCGGTAGATCCTGCCAAGATCGAGGCTGTGTTGATTTGGGACAGACCCAAGAACGTGGCCGAAAGCAAAAGTTTTATGGGTTCGGCTGGTTACTACTGGAGGTTCGTAGAGGGATTTTCCAAAATCCCTGCCCCATTGAAGAACTTAACAAAGAAAGAAGTCAAGTTTCACTGGATGACAAGTGTAAGGCAGCTTTTAAAGAACTGAAGAAGAAACTGACCTCAGCTCCAGTACTTGTAATTCCGGTCAGTGGGAAGAAACTATTAGTGTACACCGATGCTTCACTGATGGATTTGGGTTGCGTCCTTATGCAAAAAGGACAGGTTGTGGCTTATGCCTCCAGACAGCTCAAGGTGCACGAGCGTAATTACCCAACGCACGACCTGGAGTTGGTCGCAGTGGTGTTCGCACTAAAACTGTGGAAACACTACCTCTACAGAGAAGACTTTGAGCTCTTCACGGATCACAATAGTTTAAAGTACTTATTCATTCAAAATGAGCAGAATATGAGACAGAGAAGGTGGATGGAACTGGTCAACGACTACATTACTATATTCAAATACCATCCGACGAAGGCAAACGTAGTTGCAGATGCCTTGAGTAGAGAACCCCAAAACATGTTTTCCTGTTTGCCAAGACGAGCAGAGCCTGATTGAAGCTTTCAATAACTTGAATGTCCAGGCTAGAGGTAAAGAGAATGGCGGGCTATTGTTCAGTTTGGTAGCGAGACCGTCGATTATGGACAGAATTGGACTGGGGCAGAAGTCAAATCTAGACTTACAGTCATTGGCGGCAGATTAGTCCAAGCCAAACTCGGTATTATCAACAAATGGAGTGATCAGATACAGGGGTAGGCTTTGTATTTCGAAAGGAGAGACTATTCGCAATGAGATACTTGGAGAGGCACACAAGTCCAGGTATTCCATTCATCCTGGTGGCACTAAAATGTACTGGGATTTGAGAAAGGCATACTGGGGGTCTGGCATGAAGAGAGATGTATCACAATTTGTGGCTTGATGCCTTACATGCCAGCAGGTAAAGGCTGAACACATGAGGACAACCAGATTACTTCAACCATTACCAGTTGCGGAAGGGAAATGAGAACATGTGACTATGGACTTCATAGTCGGGTTGCCCAAATCAAAAGGGGGAAGTGATTCTATTTGGCTGATAGTGGATAGACTGGCAAAATACCCTCACTTCTTACCTGTGAAGGTTACGACCTCCAGATATGAATTAGCTAGACTTTATGTTAAGGAAATCGTGAGAACGCACGGGGTGCCGGATAGCATCGTGTCTGACAGAGATATCAGATTCACGTAAGAGTTTTGGGTGAGCTCACAGAAGGCATTGGGCACACAGTTAGTCTTCAGCACTGCCTTGCATCCACAGACGGATGGACAGACCAAAAGGGTGAATCAGATATTGGAAGATAAGCTTCTGACATTCGTTTTAGCTTTCAAGGGGAATTGGAGTGACCATGTTCCTTTGGTCGAATTCTCCTACAATAACAGCTATTAGTCTAGAGAGCTAGAGTTTGAGGTGGGCGAGAGCAGTTTACTTGGACCTGAGATCGCCCGCATGTTGGACCGAGGTGGGCGAGAGCAATTTACTTGGACCTGAGATCATCCAAGAGACAATTGAAAGGTGAAAATCATCAGGAAGAGACTTCTAGCAGCTCAAAGTAGACAGAAAAGCTACGCAGATTGTAGAAGACGAGAGCTAGAGTTTGAGGGAGGATCACGTATTTTTGAAGGTTTCACTAATGAAGGGTGTAATGAGATTTGGGAAACTTATCGCCTCACTTTGTTGGACCCTTCCAAGTGTTAGAATGCATCGGTAAGGTGGCATACCGCTTAGCCTTGCCATACCAGTTGGGAGCAGTCCACAATGTCTTCCATTTCTCTATGCTTAGGAAGTATGAACCAGATCCTACGCACGTCATTGACTGGACTTATTTACCGATGAGGGACGATGCGACATACGAAGAATTACCGATAAGAATCATGAACCGGAAAGAGTAGAAACTGAGGACAAAGACCATTCCATTAGTAAAAGTACAATTGAATCATCACGATGAAGCAGAACCTTCATGGGAACAGGAATCAGAGATTTGAAGGCAACCCTACGCTATTCGATGATCAAGGTATGTATTTAAATTTCGAGGACGAAATATCCTAAATAGGGGAGAATGTAGTGACCTTGTCCCTACCATTTAATTTAATTATTAAAAGGTAGTTAATTCTAATTAATATCTTAGGAGTTAATTGATATAACAAGTGCTGGATTGGACCTATGTGTAATTATGATAAATTAATGACTAATTGTGTTATTAATATGAATTAGTTGTAATGGGCTTGTACCCAACACAAAACAATTAACTGGACCAGTGGGGTGGCCGAATAAACCCAATGGGCAAGGTAAGGGCATTCTCGACATTTACTTTACGATTTGAATTAAAGAGAGAGGGATAATGGTTCTCCCACTAACTCACGTACAAACAAAATGATGAGAGAGAAAGAGGAAAAAGGGAATTTTGAATTCTGGTTTGTGAAGGAAGAAGAAGGAAAAGGATATCCAGGTGATACGTGTTGCTGAAATCGATCTAGATCAAAGAGAACATAAACGAGGTAGGGATTCCTACGTTTCAACGGTAACTGCTTGTTTTTGATGCTATACATATAGGATGGTTGTATGATCTGTATGTTCAGCACGTTAGATTAGAAATATGGAGAAAATAATAAGAATGATGTTAGAATGATTGTTTCTTATGATCCATGAGTATTGTTTTGTTTACTATGTTCTTTTGTAATTGAAGAACCATGTTCATATTTTTAGATCTATAGTTAATTATCAATTAAATACTTGCTTAGATTTATGAGAATGAACTAGTTTTGTGTATTTGTTGTTTGGGATTTATGTGTGGGCTTTAGAGATTGATTTGGGGTGATTAACACATTAGAAACTACTAAGTTTGAGTAGAGGCACGAAGCCCTAGAATAAACCCAAAGAATGGCTAAATTTGTACGTTCGGTTGCAGTCTCAGTAGCTACCAAAACGCACAGAACAGCTTTTTCTCTGGACTTGTTACCGAGTTTCGGTAGCAATGCTACTGAGCCTCTCGGTAGGACATTCGGCAGCTACCGAGTAGCTACCAAAATACCAAAAATGATTTGCTCTCTGCACTAGCTACTGAGCCTCGGTAGATGAGCTACCGAGACCCTCAGTAGGACACTCAGCAGCTACCGAGGTTCAATGAACCTCAAATTTTATGAGGATGATCCTCATTGAGTTGTGCACAAGCTTGTATGGATGGCTGGTCCAAAACTCGGGATTATCGGAATGATTGGAATGGGATATGAGGTGTTATCAACTCAAAGGTTTTGGATATGGTCTTAGGACCTTAATATAAGATCAGTATGGTAAGAATTGGTCATGCAGGACTAGATTTGGTGATTAGTGCTCTTAGCATCCCAAGTTGACCTAGGATTGACTTAGGTTGACTTCTGTATAACTTATGTTTGAATTGATGATTTTGACTTGAATGACTGATTATTGTGATTGTGATTTTGTATGAATGACATGATTATGATGTGGATAGGTGATTCCACCGTGGGTGAAATTCCCTAAAGGCAAGTCATGGAAGGTGATTCCACTGTGGGTGAAAGTCCTTAAAGGAAAGGTCTCGTAAGGGTGATTACACCGTGGGTGAAAGTCACTAAAGGAAGAACTCGATTACAGGTGTTTATACTGTGGGTGCAAGTCCATAATTGGAATGTGAACTAAGGGTGTATTCCACCGTGAATGAAAGTCTCAAAAGGAATAAGACTGGTGTTTATACCGTGGGTGCAGGTCTCTAAAAGGATGGTTGTATGGTTGTATGATTGAAAGAACATGTGACTGAGCTAGGCCTGGTGACACCTTGCATTGCATTGCACTTCATCTCATTCCATGCGTGCATCATATTTTGCATTGCATTGCATTTGGTAGAATGACTGTGATACTTTAGGACATGATTAATGGTGAACATGAATGGGATAGTGATTGTGGTTACTTGGCCGTAGCATGGTGGGATCATGTGGATAACGGTGTGCTTCCATCGTGGGTGCGAGTCCCTAAAGGAAATGATACAGGAGAACTCCTTCGCGGGTGCAAGTCCCAAAAGAATGATTATATGCATGATATGTAGTTAATGGTTGTAGCAAGGTGGGGCCTTGTAGTTATTTGTGGTCGTAGCATGGTGGGACCATGTGGTAATTGTTATATAGTTGTTGGTCGTAGCATGGTGGGACCATGTGGTATTTATTATGTGTTATCGGTCGTATCATGGTAGGACCATGTGGTAATTGTTCTATATTGTTGGTCGTAGCATGGTGAGACCAAGTGGTAGTTGATATATGATTGATTGGCCGTAGCATGGTGAGACCATGTAGTATTTGTTGTGGAACATAGTTAAACTATGTGTCTATTATGATTTGTTGCTGTGTCACATGGTGGGACCATGTGCACGCATGTGTGTTGTTTTGTTTAGAACATGGTGGGACCATGTCGGATCTACCCGAACATGATGGGATCATGTGGGTAGCCTTAACATAGTGGGACTATGGGAATTGTGAATTATTGACTGGTTATAACTTGACGTGATATGATTTTCCATGTGAAGGCTAACTTTACATGATGATTGTAATATTCATGTTAGTATAAAAGATATAGTATGCCGACATGTTAATATACATATGATTGTGGTAGTATGTGATGATTTGAAATGCATGAAATGACCTGTGTTGATTTTCATGCATAAACGTTGGTATTGTAGTCTCATAGGATTTCTCTACTAGGCTTCAGCTGATCCTTATCTTTACTGGTGATCGGATTGTCTGACCTGGCTGGCTGGAGATGTTTTTTTGAGACACTTTTCATCTTAGAGACTAATGACTGTATTTTATTTATGTCATTTACTTGTTTGACCCTATGATTGGAGGTAATTGTAATAGAGATCTTTTGGATTTTATTACTTGTTGTGAGTATTAGCTCGACTGGGTTTTAGTTGGGCTATGGTTTTATATTTGACAAGACTTACTGTGTGGTTTTATTTATTTGTATGACTCTAATTCAACCTGGTAAGGGTTGACATGGTGGCTGATTATCCGTACGCACGCAGTGGATCCGATGATCGGTTCCTTGGAATCCTTAAGATCCCATATCTCGGATTTGGGGCGCGACACCCGCTCTATCCGAGGGCAAGCAGTGGCTGATTTACTTGCTGCCTTTTCCAAAGTTGAGGAGGAGGAATTGCCTGAATTCGAGATTGACAGAGCTGAAGACTGGGAATGGCAAATGAAGTTTGATGGGTCAGTCAACGTGGATGGTGGAGGTGCCGGTATTGAATTCATTGCAAATAATGGTCACCGCATGTACTTCTCCTTCAAGCTAGACTTCCTATGCACCACTAATAGAACCAAGTATGATTCTTTATTGATTGGTCTAATTCTAGTAAAACAACTCCGGATGCACTGACTAAGGATTCTAGGAGATTCAAAGGTCATTATTTCTCAAATCAATAAGGATTTTGTCGTCAAAGAGCCCAAGTTGGTGCCTTACCAAACAACGAATTGATGTTATCCAGAAAGCGCTCTCGGTTATTTTTAACCCGATCATCGAAAAAGAGGATATTCTTCCGACTGATTCGAGATATCCTATCTTACACAAGCGTCGGAACCCGGTTGCACCAGACGGAATTCCCATAAGGAAATTGGTTAACTTTATGGAGGTTAGTGAAGACTTGTATTTTAAAGCCTTAACAGTGTTCTATTAAGGTGTGTTGGCAAAGAGGAAGCCCAACAGATCCTTCTTGATATTCATGAGAAGACCTGTGGGGCACAAGTCTCCGTCCCACTCAATAAGAGATTCCAAAGGTATGGTGTTTTACCATGGCTCTCGATGCCGTTAAGGTCCAAAAGAATTGTGAGAATTGTCAGAGGCCGAAGGACGTCATGGAAGCATATCCTGTTAATGAACAACAGCAAGATTGGAGAGAACCCTTTATCCTCATTACAAAATATGCGATTTTTTCCAGCAGTCTGGAACCGCCGGCTAATATATAAAGCCCGTCGTCTTTTAATACGTTGGCGGTCAGGGAGACCACCGCTTTATCCCACGTCGAGGAAAACATTATTGGCGTACATGACGACAGGCAGGTTAAACCGCCGTCAAATTAAGTCCATATTGTCGGCAGCTACAACCCGCCGTCCATAAACATATTTAAACAGCGGTCAATAAGACCGCTGGTAATAATACATGATTTGCCGGTGGGCCTAAACCGCTGCCCAAAGCCTATGATATTGCCTTTAAACGGCGGTTTAGGACCGCTGTTAATAATTACCTAATACCCAGTGCTCATACACCACTGTTCAATGGTATGACACAGTTATTATATTTTCCATTGGTCGGCGGTCCAGACCGCCGTGGAACATGATTATAGACGGCAATCTTATAAGACCGCCGTCCATAACCATATTTGATTTTTAATAATTTTCCTATTTACACATGAGTACGAACCTGCAAACAAATACTATCAATTTTATGAAACCTGTAGAAGAGAAAACATCATTCGCTTAAAGCTACAAGTAAACCTGTAAAACAAAACTTAATATAAGGTGATATATACAAATGTCCAAGGTAAAATCTATTACATTAAACCATAATATAATATACAAACCTCCAGGGTAATATATATATAAATGCCATAAGTATCGTAAGTGCATGGATAGCGAAAGTCGATATGGATGAACACCTCCACCAGGCTCAGCTAGTCTCCTCCACCCTACAATTACAGATTATATAAACTAGTTTTAGTTATCATGGTTATATTATAGTAAATATCAAATATATATAACTAAAGACTATAGACATGTTGATATAAATTCTACCTGCTGACGAGTCAAGTCCCGTACCAAGCGTTGTAAGTCAGCCAACTAAGGACTCGTCTCAGCCTGGACAGCAGCTAGCTGAGCAATCTCTTGACTCTTCTGAACCAGCTGAGCATTCACTTCCTCTAGACCGGATCGCAAGCGAGCGACCTCCGCCTCACTAGTCATGCTCTCATGAGACTGAGGCCACAATCTGGATGGGGTATGTCCCATTCCCATGCCGCGAACACAGCCGTGCCTCTCGGATCCCATGACCCGAGCATATGTGTCATCATGGCCGGTGCTATCTTGCGATCCCTCTGGGAGGGATGCTCTAACCTGGTCCATCTGCTCCTGCAAACATACAACAGATATATGATTAGGAAATACCTTGTAATTTATCAAAATCATGCTTTGTGTAACATACACAAAGCATTTGTAATGTGGAGCAACAACAGCCCCACCCCACCCCCACCCCCACACCCACACACACCCACTAGACTCCAAAGGCCAAACCCGATAATCCCGACACTCTACATCAATAAAACAAAATTTAAGATTAGAAATAAATTATTAGCCAGCCAATCGTTGCCTTGATAGTATATATAATTCTCTGTTTAAAATTTGTTCTTATACCTAATATGAAGAATCATTTATTATTTGTGACATATCTGAGAGACCTTCTATCTTTTAATAATGATTCTTTCATAAGAACATCTCCATTTTTCATTATATCATCTTTTGAAATTATTTTGACAAGTGGGAAGTGCTTTAGGTTCTAAAATTATTAGTGAAGGCGCAACAAACCATATGTCTCTCATGTGTGATAGGCTGAACATAATCATTTTCTCATCCATTGCAAGGCCAAGAAGGTGCCATGCTTGTGGACTTCATTCTGTATATATTGTATTGATCATTCCAAATAAGTTGTTTGACTTGATTTAGTCGTGGATTTACCAGGTATAGTGGCCAATGCAAAAATATTTGAAACTTTTGTTATGTTCCAAGAATGATAGTTTTTTTTTCTTTTCGTGGGGTGGATCTGGGAATCGATTCCCGCGTCTCCCTTATGGGGGAGTGGTTGAGTGACCACCAATGCGGATACCAAAGAAAAATAAATAAAGAAATATTTATAAACTCATGTTTTATCCACCCCGAGTATCACCCCAAATAATACAAGAGACTTTACTCTGAATTCAATGGGATACTTTATTGTCTTTTACAGAATTATAAAAATTTATTAATTGATGAGCAGACTGATTTTTTGTTTATAAGAAGATGAAAATCAAAGTTCTACTTCAAGGATTCACATTCAGTGTAAGTAAGGTTTTTCTGGTTATTATGAGTTATGAAGAAATATAAAGCAAACCATGGGCAATTAGAGGTAGCTGATTCTGTAGAAACAGAATTTTGCAACAATATGCTAGTTATTTTAGACAACCAATGACCAAAAAAAAGAGAAAACAAAAAAAATAATCAACACAGAGGTGATTTGAGTATATGTACAATTCTGATGATAATCTTTTGATTCAAG
>JAUPMG010082706.1:0-12800 GCA_031762675.1 Pachysandra terminalis | reverse complement strand
ATGATTAACATAAACATCATGTTGTAATATTTAAATAATAATAACTGGAAAATAATTAAAATAATTAAAAGAGAATCTCAGCTGCACTTTTGAGCGGTTCGTACTACTAAACTTTTCGGGTTGTTACAGAAGAACACGTAGAATCGAGCATCGGATCTAGCGTAGGATGTAAGTTGCAGTTACTGTATAGTGCTCTTGGGATTTTGTGGTCAATTATATGTCTTACATGCTTTCTATGATTTCCTATGAGTATGATTTGATTGTAGTATGATTCCATGTTGATATATATGTTTGATCGTGCAAATTAGATTCAATATGTTAAGATAATTATTAGAATCATGCTAGGTAGGCCTAGTATGTTAATATAGGTGTTTGAATCATGCTAAATAGATCTAACCTGTTGATAGGATTGATTTCCAGATTTGTATGTGCATATGTGATTAGATCCATGTTAGACTTGATAATAGTATTTATAAATTGTTTGCATATAATTGGTTTATTGTATTATTGTTATAATGATGCATATTGATCTCTAAAGTTGTTAGAAATTGAATTGGATACCAAAGAACTAAGGTTCATGAACCCATAAATAGGGCTCCATTGATACCCACTGGTACACCGGTGAGGATACCGACAAGGACCACATTCTAGTTGAAATAGGGCCATTGGCACCCACCAATACACCGGTGAGGGTACTGATGAAACCAAGTTCTGTTTTCTGTGGACAGGGCTTTAGGATTGGACCCAGTGACTTAGGGGTTGTGACCCTACACCTAATATGATTATTAGGACTTAGATATGGACCATGGAATGTTATGATTGAACCTTGCTAAGAAGTGATATGTGATGTGTTACGTATAATGTAATTGTGACTGATAGTGCATTAGTGACATATGTTGTGCTTATATGCCAGGTATGCCATGATTGTGATTGATTATGCGTAATGGATAGGATTGTAATGAACTATACTTGTGTAGTAGGATTGTGATTGATTATGCATGTATGATTTGGGGAAAGGATTCCTGTGATGGTATCCTAAGGATTATTTGTTTGTATGGGCGCACGGATAACTTCCAGAGGGTAGTATCACCAGATATCCTATTGTTTGTGATATGATTGAGCTGATTGAACTTGTATGATATGTAGTAAATGAATAATTGTGATTGATTGTGCATGTATATTGGAAAGGATTCCTGTGATGGCTTCCTAAGGATTATTCGTGTGTATGGGTGCACGGATAGCTTCCAAAAGGTGTTTTCACCGGAGATCCTATTGTTTGTGGGAAAGGATACTTGTGATGGTGTCCCAAGGATTACTTGTGTGGATGGGCGCACGGGTAGTTTCCGAAGGATACTATTACCGATAATCTTACTGGTTTGTTTGGTGGCTCAGCTGGGCAACCGAACAACTACAAATTGAATTGTGGGTTTGTTGTTGTGGGTAAACGTCATCTTTGAAGGCCTCGCTAGGTTAGAATCCCTAAATGCTAGTGGGTAAACGTCCTCTTTGAAGGCCTCCCTAAGTTCGAATCCCTAAATGCTTGTGGGTAAATGTAAGGACTCGAAAAATCCCTAAATAATTAATTTGAAACCAAAGGGTAAAACAGTAATTTTTTATGAACCTCTAATTAATAAACCAATGGATTAACAATATTAATCAATAATTAAATTTAACTTAAAAATATCAACATCAATAGCTAATTTTGAAATCCCCTATTGTAACTAAAACTAGACAGGTCAACAATTAACTTGGTCAGCAATTTGACTTACTGACTAGGCCTAAACAACAAAATAGAAACTAAGGGAATTTAGTAAGATCAAACTAAATAGTAAATTAAGGATTACTTAGGACGTAAGACAAATTAAATAAGAACACAAGGAAACCTCTAGAAGCCTTACAACTAAAATTAGCAACTTAAAATATGATTCTCTAAAGGAAAATAGAAACCCAGATCACCAAAATAACAGTTTTTAAAATACAACACACTGTTTCTAAATCTCTATAAAACGGGAAGTAACTAAGTGAATTAAAACACACAAACACACCAATTTTCATGGAGAACCCCTAATGTAGGAAAAGAAACCCAGAAAATCCCCAAGAAGAAGAAGAAGCAACCCTAGGAGAATTCAACAACAACAAGGTGAGTTTTCTTTCAATTTCTTGTGTATTTACTTTTATTTTGATGTTATGACCATGGGGAAAAGTTCATATTTGATTGTGCTAACATTTTCCCCATGATCCTAATGATAAAACCCTACTTGTATACTAATCAATTCCCTGTATGTAAGCAGGCACGTGTCAGATGACCAAAACTTAGAAAATATAGACTTGAAGCCCAAAAAACCCATGTATCCTTGTATAGACTTATTCTCAAGACCCAAAAGTTGATTTCAGAGCATCCCTAGGTTGTAGGCGACCTCTGGGAGATATCCCAACACCAAAATACCCAGAATGACCTTCGGCGACCTCACTCGGCGCGTCCAGAGCACGCCGAGCCCCCATAGTCAGGTCTTTAGCCCCCTGATTTTGTCGTCGAGACCCTTTAGGCGTGTCAAGAGCACGCCGAGCCAACTATTACGATGGGAGTTAGGACTATTTTTCATCTAATAGAAAACCCCTGAACCAGTTCCCAATACCTCATCACATTTGGCTCCCTTTTACCATTTTCGGTGAGCCAAACGCACACCGAGCACCTCGCCAAGAGCCCAATGACACCCTTTTTCAATTCTAAGACTTTGAGCACATGTAATATTCTTAACCAAGTTGAACTACTATGCTTTTAGACTCTAGAAACATGCTTAACAAGATATGACCCTTCAACTCAAACTCTAACCAACCAATACCTTAGCTTAGACATGTGATATTTTGAGATACATGAGGAACCACACCCTAGACCTTTCTAATAGTTCCATTATCTCTTTATGTGCATGTCTAGGTATAGAAATTGACTAAATAATGTGATATTTAGTATTATGACTATATGTGTGATTGTGCTACGTAATGTCTTACTTGCTCAACTACCTATATTTAACTGTTATGCCTTACTAACTGATGCATATGCTCCATTATACTAATTATATCATGATTGTTATGTTGATATGAGTGTTCCTACTTAGTATATGATGTTATGAACTGATGCGCTATATTAGAGTTAGAATCATGGGATTATACTCATGTGTTTGTTGTTTTGAATATATGCTTATGAACTATTGTGTGTGCATTAATTAAAGGATTGGAATCTATGAGTTACATAAGACTACCTTGTTGTGATGGCTTGTCTAATGCCCTATACCACTCTTGGGATTAGATCTCATAAGGGACTACTTGACTTATTAAACATTGTTATCCTATAGTTGGACTAGATAATTTTCTCCCAAGATGAGGGATATGTTCTGTGATAATCCCAAAAGACTTGTGCAAAGATGATAGGTGAGGGAAAGTTCACAATGTGATGCCCAATAGCTGAATCATGATACCCATCTGTTGGTTGTTTAATATGTAAGATTCCTTGAGAATAGTTCAAATTTGTGAAACCTTAGATATTTTCCCTTAATCACAAATAAGTAGGGGAATTGTGCCCTTTAGGTTGAAGCCCCTTAAAACCATGATATACACATGGAATATCTTATCTTTGAGAATGGCTTTGTATGGGGGGAATGGTTCGAGAAGACATCTTGCTCATGGAATGATCGATCATGTGGGAACTTACTATATTAGCATACTTAACAGCATCCTTGCATCACATATTGTTTGTTGATATTATTGTGAGCATCTTGTGTATGATACACTTGATCTGATTTGCATATAGAAATAGGCATTGATATTGACAATTGTTTCATATATCATTGTGAGATTGGCTGAGAATAACATATTCCTTGATTACTATTCATAACCATCATTAATCATATATTTTACAGATTATACTAATATTTTTTATCTCATTGTTTGTATCTCATAACATTAGGATATGAGTAAATAACATGCATTGAAGGATGACTCATCTGGGCTTTCCAGCTTATGTTTGTTGATTTATATTTTTCAGGATTGAAGGCTAACATACTAAAGGAGAGCTTTGGAAAAGGGATTAGAAATCAAGGATTAGTTTATTGGCATATATATTAGAATTAGATGTAGATTTCATTCAAATTGTTGAAATAAAGACTAGATTTGTAACTTTACTTAAGCATTTAATAGAACTATTGATTTTACTTCCGCTTATGTTTTGATTATTGCTTTCCACTCCCATAAGGATATGGGGTGAGAGTTACAACTTTAATTTGGAGACTCCATTGAGATTTCCAAGTTTAGGATGTGACAGTAAAGATCCTCGTCGAAGGCCTCCCTGGGTGTTAATCCCTAAATGCTTGTAAATAGTTACGTGAATTGAGCCCGAGTGGGTTGAAAGAGCTACGGAACCACGCTGTACACGTGGGATTGTTGTTTGTGGACCATAGTGGTCATGGATCGGAGTGTTGGTTGAACTTGTAGGTGGAACCGGCTGATCACCGGGAAGTGTATTGTTTGCATTCATTCATATCATGTGCATTGCATTCTTGTGTGTTGCATTCATTCTTCTCATCGTTTGTTGTGATGGTTATCTAGTAATGCCTTTGTTGTTGATATTGTGGAATATGGTTATTGAATTGTTGATATAGTTGATGTTGTTGACATTGTTGATATGGTGGTTATTGACCCATTGATATTGTGTAGCTGGTGAGTAGTGACTTGTTGGCATTGCATACTAATGACCGGTTGGCATTGTATGACTTGTTATTGACTTGTTAATGTTATGGTTATTAACTTGTTAATGTTGTGGATATTGACTTGGGAATATTGTGAACATTGTGGATATTTCTTGCTGAAGTACATAGGTAGGACTATGATGATACTATGGTTATAATTAAGTTGAAATTATATATAGTAACTGTGATAAGATAGGGTTATGATGCTAGGAGTTGGTATGATAGTGTGCTGAATATATTGTCTTTATTCCATGTTATTCTATGATACTACTATGGTCTGACGTGATAGCATGTGAATGTATGATCTCCATGATAATTGCCATGATATGTTGTGTTTGTATAGGATAACGTTGTTCCATGAGGATGGTTGTCGGTATTGTTTCTTACTGGGCATTCCAAGCTCACGCAACATTTCATGTTGCAGGTTGAGGTGGCATGAAGGATGGACTTGGACATGGACTGTTGTTTAGTTATTTGATGTTTTGATTTATAGTTTAGAATTGATGTAATAGGGATAGTTTTGATGTTAGAAGTTTGCTTGATTTTGTAGGCTCTTCTGAAGCCATAGTTTAAGTTGAATATAGTTTTGCTTCCGCATTCTGATTTATTTTTGGTTACATGAGATTTAAATATTCATGTACTATTGGTTTGTTTGTTGTGTTCCGGGTTCCTTGGTTGGGAACCCGAAGGTCGCACCTTGCGATCCGTGCAAACCATATAGGGATTCGTGCCACTGGATCTGAGGCGTGTCAGGCACTCTTCATTGAGCCCAAGTATCCTCACATTATCCCTTTGGTTCCCATCCCAAGGAATCCAAAGTATAGTCGGGTCATTCGGTCACCCTTTGGGTCCCAAATGCATGAATGTCCGATAGCATGAGTTATATGCAATGCATAAACATACAAATCTCCGATAGCATGTATTCATATGCCATAATTCACATTCTAGTAAATGTATCACATGTCATTCAATTTAAAGAATTCTAAACATGTATACAAAGTATTCTCACATGATTATTTAATCACATAAAACATGGAACTAATACGCATTGATAACATCAATCACATAATCCAAATCTCACACAACATTCATGCTGCAATATGCTTTTACCGGTATGCCTTGCACTTTCCAGTGAGACTACCGGTGGACAACAATCCACAGACAATGGTCAGTGTCGGTGGCTTTGCCAGTATACTGGCCAAGCCTACCGGTGAGTATGCATAGGGATGGATAATCCCATCTACCAACCACTTTACCGACACAAACCTAAACAAAACACTCCATGTCGGTAGCTCTACCGGTATAGGCTACCAACCACACTGCAAACAGATGGGGATGTTCCTGGCGTTTGGTGCTAATGGTATATTGTCCAGACCTGCTGACAGGCACGAACAAAATATTGTTTGGTTTCCAAACAATACAATTCCATACCCATGCTTGTAAACAACCTATCACCAATATATCATTCTACAACATGATTTTCTAAATCATTTCAATACTAATTCGTACAACATGGATTTCACATATAAATAAACATAATCAAATAATCCAATATGCAAGTTTACAGAATGAAGACGGGGCATCTGGCTGTTCCTGGTGATCTTTGTCCCGAAATTGATTTGATTGAGAAGTTACACATGAGGGGCACTTAACAGAACATGTTTGCTTAGTTCACTTCCTTGCATTTCACTTTTCATTGTATTCCTCTGATTGAGCATACATCTAGAGCATCTGATTGAATTCATTTCACACCATTACATCTCATACTTAAGTCAATCATTTTATTACATTTTTATCTCATATTGGTGTTGCTGACCTTTACTTGACATAATTGATATCATATGAGGATGGATGACTGCTTGATTTCTTACTAGGCATTCTAAGCTCACGCAAATTCTCATGTTGTAGAATGAGAAGGAAGAGGACGGGCACGATGTGTTGTTGTGCTTATATTTTACGTTTTTTCTAGACTTGTACTCACACGAGAGTTTTTGGGTTGTTACAAACTTAGTTTTTAATTAATTGACTTGTTGGATATTGTGGGTCATGAATCATCTGAAGTCATTGACTGTTGGGATTTTATTTAATCATGTTGCTTAATTTTTAATAGCTTCCGCACTATGATTATAAAGGTATTTCAGTTACTTTTATTCTTGTGGTTTAATGGCAATCCATGTTCCATGCGTGGAACCCAAAGGTCTCACTTCGAGATCCGTGCTGCCCGAATTGGGATTCCTGCCATGGGTTTCGGGGCGTGAAAGATTGGTATAAGAGCATAAGGTTGTGCTCAGAGTAAGGACATTAGAGGAATAGTGAATCTAAGTGTTACGTAGAATTCTGAAGTTAAAATGGAGGAACATAGAAATGCAAATTAGGAATTTTGTATTGTTTTATAAATGTGTGATTGCCATGATAGTATGTTAGCTCGTTACATAGCTCGTTACATGATTACTAGGATGTACAGGGCTGGCTTAGTGAACTTAATGCTTACTTTGGGTGTGTAGATGGCGGGAAAGAGAAGAGCTACCACAGGACAGGGTTCAGCCACTAGAGTTGTAGCTGATGCTGACCCACAACTAGCGGGTGTCTACCAGATCTTGGGAGACGTGGCCTCTATGCAGTGGGACCAGATTCAGCGCCAAGCTGTAATTGACCAGAGGAGAGACCAGGGATCTTTAATCGCTTGGCTGGAGAGATTCAAGAAATTGACTCCACCGACGTTTGAGGGACTGGGCGAGCCAAACCAGGCTCAAGACTGGCTATTTGATGTAAAGAGAGTGTTTCGGATGATGGGGGTATCCTGACGACCAACGAGTGTCCTTGGCCACCTTCATGCTCAAAGGTGAGGCACTCCACTTGTGGGATATGGTGGAGAGGAACTTAGAGACGACGATGTCATGGGAGCAGTTCTGGACAGAGTTCTTGGAGACCTATCTTTCTAGCAGCTACAGGAGGCAGATGGCTTCCGATTTCATGTGGTTAGAGCAGGGCTCACACTCGGTGGCAAAGTATGAGACCAGGTTTGCTATGATGTCGAGGTACGCACCTCACATGATAGTGGATAGAGCATAAAATGCGGCTAAGTTCGAGGGGGGCCTACGTCTAGCTATTCGATCCAGGGTAGTTCCTCAACGTCTGAGATCTTATACTGAGGTGCTAGAGTGCGCGAGACATGCCGAGCGGGACATGAACAGAGCTTCCACATAGGCCGGTACCAGCAGAGGCAGAACATGGATGGACGTCAGCGTAATGATGCTAGGCCAGCGAGGAATCCACATGTTGATGTAGTAGTTCCTGTTGCACGTGATGCACATCCACAGCCACTATCGTCTCAAGATCAGCAGTTCCGTCGGCGTGATGTTAGGGTGTGCTACAACTGTGGCAAAGAGGGTCATCTCCAGCACAATTGCAGAATGCCGAGGAGGGATGGCAAGCTAGTTCCACCTAGACCAGTACACCAGGACATGGCCAATGCCTTGACGGACATTTTGGTTCCTCCCGATGACCGCGCAACTAATGTCGTGATGGAAGGTGCTATTCACTTGTTTCACACTCCAGTTCGTATATTGTTTGATTTCGGTGCATCACATTCCTTCAGATCTAGTAGTTGCATGATATTTCTAGGCTTGCAACCAAGTAGCTTGGAGAATCCATTGTGTACAGTTAACCCAATGGGAGGGATCGCTACTCTACACTAAGCATGTCGTGGTTGCGTGGTGAGAGTAGGTGACCTTAATCTGGAGGCAGACTTAGTAGTGTTGGACATGGTGGACTTCGAGGTGATTCTTGGTATGGACTGGCTCTCTGCCTACCATTCTAGGGCGAATTGCTTTGAGAAGTCGGTAGTGTCCGATCTTCCCGGGGGGTCGTCGTCTGACATTCCTTGGGACGGAGAAGGACACCTATCAGACGGATTTCTTGTTTACTGTGGCTAGGGGACAAAAATTATCCTTGGAGGATATTCCCACAGTTTGAGATTTCGGAGTGGTTTTTCAAGAGATTCCTAGGTTACCACCTAAAAGGGAGGTAGACTTCAGCATAGAGCTTGTACCAAGCATTACTCCAATTTAACTAGCAACTTGTCGGACGACTCCGACTGAGTTACGCGAGTTGAAGGAGCAATTGGACGAACTAAGTGCACTTGGTTTCATCAGACCAAGTATGTCTCCATGGGGCGCGCCAGTTATATTCGTGAAAAAGAAGGATGGTTCACTTCGCCTTTGCATCAACAACAGACAGCTGAACCGGGTGATGGTAAAGAACAAGTATCCACTGCCAAGGATCGACGACCTATTCGACCAGTTGAGGGGAGCCCAGTTCTTCTCGAAGATTGAATTGAGATCAGGTTACCATCAGTTGCGGATTCGAGATGAGGACATTCAGAAGATGGCTTTTGTACTTGCTATGGGCATTATGAGTTCGTGGTTATGCCATTCGGGTTGACAAACGCGCCAGTAGCTTTCATGAACCTGATGCACAGAGTGTTTACGCCTTTTCTAGATCAGTTTGTTGTTAACTTTTTGGATTACATCTTGATTTACTCGAGGTCTGAGGAAAAGCACTTCAGGATCGTGTTACAGACATTGCACGATCACTATCTGTACGCCAAGCTGGAGAAATGCGATTTCTGGAGAGATGAGGTTAGATTCCTTGGCCACGTAGTATCCAGGAGTAGTATCTCTGTGGATCCTGCTTAGGTGGAGGCAGTTCTTGGTTAGGAGCGACCAAAGAACGCATCGGAGATCAGGAGTTTCCTTGGTCTTACAGGATACTATCAGAGGTTCATCGAGGGATTCTCCACTATTACAGTGTCGTTAAATCGCTTGACAAGGAAAAAGGTGAAATTCAGTTGGGATGAGCAGTGTGAGTTGGCGTTCGAGGAACTCAAGAGGAGATTGACTTCAGCACCAGTTCTAGTTGTACCTGTCGCTAGACAGAAGCTGGAGGTCTACACGGATGCATCATTGCAAGGCTTGGGTGCAGTGCTTATGCAAGATGGACGTGTAGTGGCTTACGCTTCGCGACAACTTAAGGTTCATAAGTGAAACTATCCCACTCATGATCTTGAGTTAGCCGCAGTCGTTTTTGCTTTGAAGCTATGGAGGCACTACTTGAACAGTGAGGAGCTCGAGCTGTTTACGGACCACAAGAGTCTGAAATACATTTTCGCATGGAAGGACTTGAATATGCGTCAGAGGAGGTGGTTGGAGCTTGTTAACGACTACATCTCTACTCTCCACTATCATCCTAGGAAGGCGAATGTTGTAGCTGATGCGTTGAGCCGTAGACCGCGGGGAGTGCTAGCTCAGTTGATGCGACAGGAGTGGAGATTGCAAGAGACTATAGCAGACTTGGGAGTTCAATCAGTGGACCAGAAGCATAGTGGTTACATTTTCAGTCTTGTTGCCAGACCTCATTGGATCATCGGAACGTCGATAGTCAGAATAATGATCAGGATCTTCAATTGTTAGCAGCATATGACGGGAAGCCAGAGTGGGTGGTGCACCCAAACGGATTGATCAGATATCAAGGTTGCCTTTGTGTTCTAGACAATCAGGATATCAGGAGAGAGATCATGGAAGAGTCACACAAGTCACGGTATTCCATTCATCCTGGGAGTACCAAGATGTATCGAGACTTCCGTGTGAACTTCTGGTGGCCAGGAATGAAGAGGGATATCGCTCAGTTCGTGTCGCGATGTCTTATGTGCTAGCAGGTCAAGGCCGAGCACAAGAGAGCAGCAGGACTTTTGCATCCTTTACCTATAGCAGAGTGGAAATGGGAACACATCACCATGGACTTCATAGTCGGTTTGCGCAAGACTAGACGTATCATGGATTCGATTTGGGTAATCATGGATTGGTTGAGCAAATCGACCCATTTCTTACCAGTGAGAGTTTTAGCTTCTTTCAAGGAGATTGCGAAACTGTATGTGCGCGAGATTGTGCGACTACATGAGGTACTAGTGAGTATCATTTTAGAGCGTGGTTCTCTGTTCACATCGAGATTCTAGGAAGGATTGTAGAAAGCTATGGGAAGCAGTTGGGCTTCAGTATGACGTATCACCCACACACAGATGGCCAAACAGAGAGGGTGAACCAGATGCTGGAGGATATGTTGCGAGCATGCGTGATGGACTTCGGTGGTAGTTAGGGAGAACATCTACCTCTAGTAGAGTTTTCGTACTACTATCATTTGAGCATTGGCATCGCTCCGTTTGAGGCATTGTATGGTTGACCGTGCCGTTCACCAATTTGTTGGGCAGACGTCGGAGAAGGTAGTGTTCTTGGACCTGAGCTCATTCAAAAGACCACAGATAAGGTGAAGCTAATCCGAGATACAATGAAGTCAGCACAGAGCATGAAAAAGAGTTACGCAGACTGAAGAAGGAGAGACCTAGAGTTCGCGGTTGGTGACCACATGTTCTTGAAGGTTTCAACCATGAAGGGAGTTATGCGCTTTGGCAAGAAAGGAAAGTTAGCTCCACATTACGTCAGACCCTTCGAAGTGCTAGAACGTATTGGACAGGTAACATACTGAGTTGCTTTACCGCCACAACTTGCAGAAGTTCATGACGTGTTCCTTGTATCTCTATTGCGGAAGTATGAGTTGGGCCCGTCACACGTATTGGATTGGAACCAGTTGCAACTCCAAGAGGATGTGTCATATGTTGAGAAACCGATGCGGATTCTGGATCGGAAGGAGCAAGTCTTGAGAACCAAGACTATACCTTGGTGAAGATTCAGGGGGGACATCACGGCGAGTCTGAAGCCTCGTGGGAGTAATAATCGGAGATCCAGGAACACTTTCTACAGCTTTTCACGGATTGAGGTACGTAATTTCGGGGACGAAATTCTTTTAAGGGAGGTAGGTTGTAAGGACCTAAATCCACTAAGAGAATATCTTAATTTAATCCTAAAATTAATATACATTTTCCCGGATAATTAATCATATGGTTTTTGAAAGGTAATTTGAGGTTGGCGAGTTTTTAAAACTAATTATCTTCAGTAGGGGTCTTATTGTAATTTTATTGGTTGTTAGGATATAGTGGGTTATTACCCAGAATGGATTTATGAATCTCAGCGCATGGTAGTGTGTTTCAGTCGTGGAAGGTTGGGATGGTAATGGGAGGAGGTTGGGGGGAGGTTTCCTTCCCTCTCCCCATCCATTCCCTTTATCTTCAGAACCCTTTTGGAGAGTTATATAGCATAAGAGAAAGTGAGAGAGAGAGAAACCAGATCCATTCTCAACCCTAGCTGTTTTTCCCCTTCCAGCTGAGAGAAGAGAAGGAAGAAGAAGAAAGGAAGAGAAGAAGTTGCAGGAAGTAGAAGAAACAATCAGGTAAGTTCATCTTGCTGTATAATATTCCTATGATCTCATGATTTGTTCAAGATTTATTTCATATTGTGATTTACATACATGTGATTTTAGTTATTGTGTAAAATAGTGTTTAGTATGTTTTGAATCATGTTATATTGTTGTTGGAATGATTGTGAGGCATTTGGACTGAAGTTGGGTGGATTGAGACAAAAAAAGATGGGTTCCGTAACCCAGAAAATACCCAGATCACGGTTCGTCGGCAGGCACCGGTATTGTCACAAACCAAACCAGAAATACCCAATTTCTGAGATTTTTATATTTATTCGTAACCTTCACCCCGTATTTCTATGAGTGTGGATAACAATGGTCAAAACATGAGCAGAAGTTACTAACAGCTCTAGTAAGATATAAGTAACTAATACTACCGAAACTGAAAATGAAGCAAATCTAGGAAAATGAAGTCATACTCCTAGACTATAATAAGGATTCTACCAGAATACGCTACCCAATCCAGTCTCTCTCTTTGCATCTAAGCTCCTGCACCTGAAATATAAACAACCACATAAGTTGGAAGCCAGGATGAGTAAACCTTCGATGAAGTGTATTTACTCATGTTCAAACATTATGAGAAAAGTGCAAATAAGTGTACAATGTGTACTAACAGTATATGTGCAAGTGGTGAACAATGTGAACATTTAACTATAAATAAATACAATCTAAAGTTCTCTCCCATTCTCA
>JAUPMG010082695.1:0-12801 GCA_031762675.1 Pachysandra terminalis | reverse complement strand
GTTATAAATAGAAACTTAAGTTCTAAACCTAAATTCTTTTGCTTTCTCAACCTTGTGGAGCTCATGGAGATGAAGAGAAGGAACACAATTTCTCAGCTATGCAGTGGAGAAGCCGTGAACACGACCCGACACACCCCAAGTTGAGTATACCTTCAATATTCGTGTGTTTACTTATTCTCCCAATGTTGTGACCTTGTGGGGATGTTTGTGTGAGTTGTGTTCTTCTTCCCCCATGGATTTAGTTGGTAGTTTTCGAGAGTTTAGGAGTTCTTATCCCTGTAATCAATCTTGCAAACAAGATTGACAACACTTGAAATCAGACTTTTAGTATAAACTCTAAGTTATGAGAATTGGGGGAAACCAACCAATCCTAGTATTAGACTTACATTTTTGGACTTAAAGCCACATATGAAGCTTCCTTAGGAGGTTAGTGAATTATGAGTGAAATCTCACCCAGAGATAAGCAAAAGTGACCTTCGGCGCACCGAAAGGTTCGCCGAGAAATCTCTGAGAAATTTTGGGTCTCTGGTTTTGTTGCCGAGAATTGTTTAGGCGTGCCGAGGACCCCGCCGAAGCACTAAATGGAATCAACATAAGATCAGTTTTGACCTAGTGGGACCCACTGGGATTTGTTCCCGAGCTCTCATTTCATTTGACACAGATTTGCAATTCTCGGCGCGCCGAAAGTTCACCGAGAGGCTTCTTTAGTTCAATTTGGCATATTAAGTTATGCCCACATGTATTATCCCTAGACCTACTGTTTTAGCATGTTGTTGATCTCGGTAACCTTGCCAATCAAAATACGACCCCTCAATCAGAAGGTTTGGCCTGTCTGGATCTTGCACCACTATGTGAGTTTTCATGGAACTCATGGGAATAGTCCATAAACGCCTCCTTAGTTCTTTCCCCTTGTTTTATGCATGTTTAGATATAGTGATGTTTGATGTTTTCACCTTATATTTGATGAATTATGCTAAACTCCTTCTTTATTCTCACTTGCTTTCATATACTTATTGTTTGATGTTTAGTATGATTCTCACACATCTAGACCTCATTCTTGAAGTTAGATGTTCAATATGTTCAATATAGTATGGTTATAAGGTCTTCAATTGTGCCCATGTGAATGCTGATATGAATATATGTTTGTGGATCATTTGGTGAATTACATTAATTTGACGGACTTGAATATGTTGAGTTGCATATGGACCTTACTGCCATAATGACTTAATCTAATACCTCATTTTATACCTTTGGGTTTAGACTCACATATGAGATGAATTGACTTATTGTACGAATTGTCCTATAAGTGGACTTATTATTTCACCCAAGCTGAGAGAGAGCCCTTTTGTTGGCATGCCTCAAATGACTTGTGGTAAGATGATCTTTTTGCCCAAGCTGTAAGAGAGCCCTTGTGTTGGTATACCTCCCAGACTTGAGGTAAGATGATTCCCAAGGTTTGCCACTTTTGTGCAGCTTGGAAAAAGAATTGAATCATGATTCTACCCTTCAGTTGAATGTGAATATGTATGATTCCCTGAGGGCAATTCATTTTGATGATACCTTGGAGTATTACCCATGATCAAAAATTTAGTGGGGGGATTGTGCCTTCTAAGTTGAAAACCCTTAAAACTATGTTGTACACATAGAATATCCTATCCTTGAGAGGTCGTGTATTCGGGGGATGTTTGATAAGACATCTTGCTCATATGGCGGATCGATCACGTCGGAACTTATTTGACATCTCATGCAGCACCACTTTTGCACTAAGCACTGCATTCTCTTTGTTGATATTATTGTGTGTATCAAGTGTATGATACGCTTGATCTAATTCTCATATATCATTAAGTATACAGATGTTATGATGTGGACTCTTATGTTAATGCCAAGTGAGGTTTGGAGAGAACTAAGTACTTGTTACCCACAGTTAGCACATATTCTAGGTTGTTATATTCTAGTTGTTTATACACATGTCTCATGATTTTGGGTGATGAGTAAATACCTTGTGTTGAAGGATTACTCATTCGGGCTTTTTAGATTACAGATATTGATTTTTTATTTTTTCAGGTCTTGGAGCTTGGTCTTGAGAGAGAGTTTGGGAATGGGCAAAGAACCGAATTAAGTATAGAAAGTATTATAGCATTTAATTTCTCTTTTCTGTTTATAATAGATTCGGTCTTTAGTTTATGTTACTTATATCTTACTAGAACTCTTATATTTCTTCTGCATATGTTTTGATTATTGTTTCCACTCCATAGTAATATGGGGTGAGAGTCATGAATAAGACTTGAAAGTTTCAAAATTGAAATTTTCTGGTTCGGTTCGTGACAAAAATGGTATCAGAGCCTAAGTTCTTCTAAGACTTAAGTAATAGGTTACGATTTTTATAGGACTTCAAGGTAGGATTCTGTAAGTTGACCCTAAGTCTGTGACTTGTAGGGGTAACAGGAGTAAATATTTGTATAGGATGTGTGATGGTAAGGTGCGATGTGAGCTGATTGTGCATCCTAACTAGTGATTCTGGAAGAATAATTGGGAATAGGAAGTACAACTTTTCCTGAAAATTCTAAGGTTAAAACTACTAGGATGAAGTATTTGCTAAGTATATTGGATTGTCATATTATTAAGGGAGATGATGACCAAAGGCTTATGTTGTGTTGACTGAATTAATTCAAGATACTTAGAACACCAATACTAACAAATTTCAAGATTTAAGGTAATTGTAGTTGCAAATACATCAGACCAAAGAATATGAAAGTTTGGTAGGAATTGGAATTATATCTAAATAAAGAAGAAATTAATATATGATTGATTAACCTCTACCCTTATTAGTATGTTTTGATGTTTCGTATGACTGCTAGTTTTCTTTTTGGACTTAAGTCTAGAAAGGCACTATTCATGCCAAACCCAGACCTGAACCAGACTAATAAAACTTTTCTTTTAAAATTTTTGAATTTAGTGTTTTGATATGATTGAATTGTTTTTAAAATTTTAATAATAAATTAGGTTTTAAAAATTTTATTTTTCTAATTGTTTTTTGCTTCGGCGACCATCTCGGTGCCCCGAAATTGCGCGAGATCGCTAAAACGCCATATAAAATTCTCTTTTGTGCCCTAATTTCATTTTTACTCTCTTAAATTCTCTAGTTATTCTCTCCAAGTTTCTTCTAAGTCATTTTGGGACTTCCAAGCTCAATCTTCTCAGGTAAGCTTCTTTTTTCTCTTCTCATTTCCTTTTCTTGGTTTGAATCTAGATTTTCTTTCAATCTAGATTTCCATTTAACCTAGATAAACTTTTCTCTTTTTTACTCCAAACCCTAGTTGTTTCTTCATTTCTCTTCCAAAACCGTATGATCACCATGCCTAAAGGTAAGTCCACCAAGAAACCTTCTAAGAAATCTCACCCCACTAGGGCATCCACTTCTAGGAGGTCACCATCACCTGGCCCCTATGAAGTGGAAGACATAGAGTCTCCTTTAGATACCGAACCTTCGCCTCAATCTAAATCTGAGCTGAGTGAGTTCTACAATCGGCCTATTATCGTAGAGAGACCTACCGTTGCGATGAACGTTAAGTCCTATGGACTTCTTGCCATACTCCAAGCTATTGACTGGGAGCTGATCCTCCAATGGGGTGGTGAGGCGTACGAGACTATAGCCCAGAATATGTACAGCTATATCACGGGCATCGACTCTATAGCCTCTACCATCACTTTCACCATCGAAGGTGAAGTGAATATCCTTAACTTACAGCTTGTTTCCCAATTGATGAATGTTAATATGAACAACAAACTGTGTCATTCCCGAGCTTGAACTTTCTGAGCGGCCCATGGTAACTCGAGTCTTGTGTGGCCGAGATGTGGAGTGGAAAAATGATAATGCCCTCTCTGCCACTAAACTCTTCCCAACCTATTGGATTCTTCACTCCATATTCCTCAAGAGCATTTATCCTCCTACCGGTAACACCAGAGGGCTTACACCCTTCATGGCTCAGGTGATCTACCGAGTTGTTTTTGGTCAGAAGCTTTGTCTCCCCCTCTCTCATCATTAATCATTTCATTCGGTTCCTTCGGACTTCCCGAGGAGGTGCCTTGCCTTTTTCGTGTCTAATGTGTGCTTTATCATTGTATTGGGACTTTGCGTTGTCGTGCCTCAAGAACAAGCTGAAGGTCAAACCATTCAACGTTTCGAATCTCATCTTGACGAGACTCCCTCGGTATGCCGACTAGCCCATACCTCAGTCAAGCCTGATGCAACAGCAGCCAGAGCAGGAGCAGCCTAAGCATCCTCGTCGAGCATCTTACTCCAACCCTTGTGCATCCTCATCAGCCGCAACTAGAGCTAACCCCGCCCCCAGGCGCAGTTACTCACAGAGAGTCGTGAACATCGAAACCCGACTAGCGGCCTTGGAGCGAGCGAATGTGTGTACACGTATGAACCTCGCAGCGGAACTTCAGAAGAATCGGAGGCAGATGAGTAGACTCCAGAGGAGCGTGGACAAGACTTTACATTTCTTCCAGGATATGTTTGGTTGTAGTGGGACGAGTGATGCGGTTCCCCTCCCTTCTATGCGACCACCTTCTCCTCCACCAGAAGATCTTCCATAGAATGTTATTTTATCTTAGTTATAGTGTAGTGTCTTTTGTTTTTGTCGGTTTTTCTTCTCGCAGCGTGTTTAGTTTTATTTTCAGTATTTTTCTTTGTATGTTGTTGAGTAGCCTATACCAGCCCCTCCCTTTTGTTATGTATGAACCAGTGTATTTCTTTTTATGGAATCAATGGATGTTTATGAGTTTGAGTTTGTTAAATTTGTGTCTTTTAAAATTGTGTGCATGTGTTTAGTTCCTCATCCTCGCCTAAAGGACTCCTTAGAAAATTTCGAGGACGAAATTCATTTAAGGAGGGTAGAATGTAACAACCTGAATATTTCTCAACTCTAAACTGAATATATTAAGGTAAAAATGATCATCTAGAAAATGATCTCACAAATAAATTAGGTTTAATCTTCGTAGAATCCTTATAACTTATAAGTCACACTAGACAACACTTCAAACACACTAAAATTGATTAAGTTGGCCTCATAGACTTAAAGGGTAGAGTTAAGATAATGACCTAATTAGTCGAATAACTAAGGGATAAAATCAATTAGAAAGTTAATAATTAGTTTGCACACCTTAGAAGACTCATTTGAGATCCCTAAGTGAACTTACACCATTAGAAATTAAGTTGGAAATCAATTTAGAAAGATATAGATAGAAGCCCTATTTTGCCCCCTTACTCACTTTGAATCCCACCCTTGTCCTCCGTAATAACCTGAAAAATCCATAAAATATTAACTTGCGATCTTAGGGCAAGATAGTAATTTAATGAGATTGATGATTTAATTTCATTTAGTAATTAAGATTAGAACACTTAAAATCTTTAATCACATAAAATACACTAGAAATCCCTAGGTCATTAAAACTGATTAGATTAGCCAGATAGATCTAGGAGCAGTGTTGACCAGATAATCTAATTTAGCAGTTAAATAGAAATAAAATAATGTTGCTACTTTACTCTTCCTTTGTTGGATCGTCGATCGAATTAGATCTGACCATGCGATCGTGCATGTTGTGTTTGGTTGGCTTTGGTGCTACACACCGTAGCATAGCTCTTTCATGTTTGACTTTGTGTTTGATCATTTAGATCTTGATCTTGCTGTGTGGCCTTGATTTCATTTAGCATTGTGTTTGTTTGTGTGGATTAGAATAAGTGTGTTTGTCTTTCGTGTGTGGTGAGGTGTAAGGCTAGGATGAGAGTAGTTGGGTTTGTGTGGTTGAGAATTGGGTGGTTGGAGTGGTTAGTGTTTGGAGGGCTAAGATTAGAGTGGGTGTGTTTGGAAGGCTAGGATGAGAGTGAGTGAGATGGTGGGTTGAGATTGAAGTAGGTGAGATGGAGGGCTAGGATTTAGACACTTGGTTACGTGGTTGGTTTGAGTGTGGGAGAAAGAGAATCTCATGTCTCTCTCTCTCTTTAGGGTTTGTTTGGTTTGGTTTGGGAGCTTAAGAGTGGAGCTTGGAAGAGAAGGAGAGGAGTTGCTTGCTTTTGATCTAGGTAAGTAGATTACTTCACTTTAATTCATGGATTAATTTAGTTTTAAGTTGTTTCTCTCTAATTCTAGTTTCTTGTGTGCATTGAATATGAAAGAATGGTTTAAGGAAATCTTGATCTAAAATATTGGCTTAAGATCATGTTTTAGAATTTAGTATTGTTGGATTTGAGTAATAAATGCATACACTTGATTTCTTTGGATGTAATGGAAGTTGAAGAATTGTTTGCATACCTAATCTAAAATGTTGGTTGAATGTTATGTTTTAGGGTTAGATATTGTTGGTTTGTGATTTATGGATGCTTATTAGTGTTTCCCCTTGGTTATATTTCGAATTTGTGGAGAAACCACTTGACTTTGGCCTGTTCGCGACGTTCGGCGGCCTCCTAGGCCAACCGAACGGGTTGCCGAACATATTTTGGGTTGCAGGCGGACTGTTCAGCTTGCCGAACAAGTCGTTGAATATGAACACCTCGCCGATATTTGGTTCGGCACGCCAAATAGGCTTCGGTGCGCCGAAGACGTCACCGAGACTGAAACCCCTGGGTTTATTGTCGAGTCTCAGTTCAGTCCGCCGAACTGGTCGCCATGGCAGGCTTCGGTGTGCTGAAGTGGGCGCCGAAGACCTCACTGAACCTGGAAATTTGCCTTACATACTGATGTTCATAGTTTATACACATTTGCTTGACTTGTGATTCAAATTAAGGGAATATGTATTCAGGTATGATGTTGTGATTGAATTCAAGTGTGATTATCTGTATACATGCCTCTTTATGGAACCGTTTCCATGGATTAATGAAATATAATGTTAGTTGTGGTTGAGTATGATTGTTTAATACACGTAATTCTCTTTGGACTCTTGTCCATATGTCATGAATACAACTATTAGACTTTGGGTCATATGCAAGTGTAATGGGTGCCAGTTATGCGAACTGGTCTATGATGCACATTATATACTGGTGTGATCGTCTAGTTAATGTTTATATGATTCCCTCTTTATTGACCCGCTATTCACGTTACTTAGATGTAATTCATATTCCTTGTGATATTGATGATCTACATGCTTGTTGGTTATATTACACCTTGTACACAAAGATTGAATGATTAGTGAATGTGCACTCACTCATATGCACAACATTAACTCTCGACCATGGATTTGGTCTATGAGTAAATCCTGGTTCCAGAGTCTATAGTTTGAGGGCTCCAGATTAATTAGTAAGGAGACTTAGATTTAGGTGGGTTGAGGGACTAATCATCCCAATAGACCAATTGTTGCTTTCTCCCATGGTGCGGGATACGATCCTAAGAGACATGAGGAAAGATAATAGGTGAGGGAACTTCTTGTTGATAAGACCCAATATCCGAATCATATGGGTGTGCTCTAATAGCTGATCTGTAGTGTGTAGTTCTCTAAGGAAGTTCTGAGTTGATGCCTTGGGATTCGTCCCTATGATCGAAAATAAGGTGAGTCACTTGTGTCCTTTAGGTTGAAATCCCTAGAAACTCACATAGAATAATCTGCTATTTCTGCCTTTCTGGAGGATGGCATTTGGGTGAGCATCCTTGGGTAGCAAGATTGAGATCATATGATGGAGCCAATACATACGATTACTAGTAAAAAAGGATCTTATCTTTGGGGGATGGTCTGTTAAGACATCTTGCCCAAAGATGGATTGGTCTTTGTGGAATTCACTTAGACTCCATGCATATTAGAATGTTTGTTAGATCACATTTGGTGATTTCTGTAAAGTACGTGCACAGCATGCATTAATTATGAATTGACCTCATGCATCTTATTTCATCTAATTAACTTGTTTGTTGTGTGAACTAGAATTATTGAGTAATGACTTGATTTTACATTAACCTTGCATAATTGTGAAGTTATTTACTTACTGGCTAGTGTAGCTCATGCTTTTTAAGCAACCACATTTCAGGTATATTAGAAGAAGATCGAGATGAAGCCCGGATGAAGATGTAGCAGTTATTCATTTTTATTTGATGTAATGTATTAGCGTAGTAATTTTCTTATTTAATTTTCCCGTTGTATAAACGTTTTATTGGGATTTCAACTGAACATGGATTTGTATTATATTTACCTTCTTTCAGATGTATATTGCTTGGATTTGAATGTTCATTTTCTTCCTTATTATTATCTCTTAATGTGATTTTCCCGTTATACCTTGCTACTCTGATTTTGGTCGCATATAGACGTTATCCCTCTTTAGGATCTTCTATTTAAGGTCTTTACCTGATCTTAGAGTAGAAGTTGTTTTGAAAACACTATACTCGGGTAAATTTTCCGCTGCTTGTATGAAGAGTGACTATATCGGATATTAATTTTAAGGACTCTAAAATTTCTTAACTTATATCTTATATAATATCCGTTTTATTTAGCATTTTGGCTAGATATTGCTTATCCACTCCCAAGATTTGTTTGGGGTGAGAGTTGCGAATTCAAATTTGGGATCTCAAATGAGATTTCTGGTTTGGTTCGTGATATCCTCATATGTTATAAATAGAAACTTAAGTTCTAAACCTAAATTCTTTTGCTTTCTCAACCTTGTGGAGCTCATGGAGATGAAGAGAAGGAACACAATCTCTCAGCTATGAAGTGGAGAAGCCGCGAACGCGACCCGACACACCCCAAGTTGAGTATACCTTCAATATTCGTGTGTTTACTTATTCTCCCAATGTTGTGACCTTATAGGGAAGTTTGAGTGAGTTGTGTTCTTCTACCCCCCGTGGATTTAATTGGTAGTTTTCGAGAGTTTAGGAATTTTTATCCCTAGAACAAATCTTGTAAACAAGATTGATAGCTCTTGAAATCAGACTTTTAGTATAAACTCTAAGTTATGAGAATTGGGGGAAACCAACCAAACCACATATGAAGATTCCTTAGGAGGTTAGTGAATTATGGGTGAAATCTCACCCAGAAATGAGCTTTGGTGACCTTCTTGACGCATCAAAAGGTTCGTTGAGGAATCTCTGAGAATTTCTGGGTTTCTGGTTTTGTCACCGAGAACTTTTTAGGCACACCGAGGACCCCGCCGAAGCACTTTACAAAATGAAGATAATAACAGTTTTGACCTAATGGGACGCATTGGACCTGTTCCCGAGGTCTCTTTTCATTTGACACAAATTTGCAATTCTCAGCGCGCAGAAGGTTCGCCGAGAGGCTCCTTTAGTCCAATTTTGCATATTAAGTTATGCACATGTGTATTATCCCTAGACCTACTGTTTTAGCATGTTGTTGACCAATCAAAATAAGACCTCTCAATCCGAAGGTTTGGCATGTCTAGATCTTGCTCCACTGTGTGAGTTTTCAAGGAACTCAAGGGAATAGTCCATAAACCCCTCCTTTAGTTCTTTCCCCTTGTTTTATGCATGTTTAGATATAGAGATTTACATTAAATAGTGATGTTTGATGTTTTCACCTAATATGTGATGAATTATGCTAAACTCGTATATTCTCACTTGCTTTCATATACTTAGTGTTTGATGTTTAGTATGATTCTCACACATCTAGACCTCATACTTGAAGTTAGATGTTCAATATGTTCAGTATAGTATCTTATAAGGTCTTCATACTCAATGCTTGTTATTTCCATATTAGTGGGTAGAAATTGTGAAATCATGGGATTGTGCCCATGTGAATGCTGATATGAATATATGTTTATGGATCATTTGGCGAATTGCATTAATTTGACGGACTTGAATATGATGAGTTGCATATGGACCTTACTGCCATAATGGCTTAGTCTAATACCCCATTTTATACCTTTGAGTTTAGACTCACATATAAGATGAATTGACTTGTTGAACCATTTGTCCTATGAGTGGACTTTATTATTTCAACCAAGCTGAGAGAGAGCCCTTTTTTTGGCATGCCTCGAATGACTTGTGGTAAGATGATGTTTTCGCCCAAGCTGTGAGAGAGCCCTTGTGTTGGTATACTTCCCAGACTTGAGGTAAGATGATTCATTAGGTTTGTCTATTTGTGCGACTTGGAAAAAGAATTGAATCATGATTCTACCTTTCAGTTGAATGTGAATATGTATGATTCCTTGAGGGCAATTCATTTTGATGATACCTTGGAGTATTACCCATGATAAAAAATTCAGTGGGGGGATTGTGCCTCCTAGGTTGAAAACCTTTAAAACTATGTTGTACACATAGAATATCCTATCCTTTAGAAGGCCTTGTATTCGGGGGATGTTCGATAAGACATCTTGCTCATAGGACGGATCAATCATGTCGGAACTTACTATATTTTGCATCTCATACAGCACCACTTTTGCACCGGGCATTGCATTCTCTTTGTTGATATTATTTTTAGTATCAAGTGTATGATACGCTTGATCTAATTCTCATATATCATTAAGCGTACAGATGTTATGATGTGGACTCTTATGTTAATGCCAAGTGAGGTTGGGAGAGAACTAAGTACTTTGTTATCTTTGATATTTATTGTTTCAACACAGTTAGCACATATTCTAGGTTGTTATATTCTAGTTGTTTATATACTTGTCTCATGATTTTGAGTGATGAGTAAATTCCTTGTGTTGAAGAATTACTCATTCGGGCTTTTTAGCTTACGGATGTTTTTCAGGTCTTGGAGCTTGGTCTTGAGAGAGACCTTGGGAATAGGCATAGAACCGGATTAAGTATAGAAAGTATTATAGCATTTACTTTCTCTTTTGTGCTTGTAATAGATTCGGTCTTCAGTTTATGGTACTTATATCTTACAAGAACTCTTATATTTCTTCCGCTTATTGTTTTATTTTTGTTTCCACTCCATAGTAATATGGGGTGAGAGTCATGAATAAGACTTGAAAGTTTCAAAATTGAAATTTTCTGGTTTGGTTCGTGACAGTCCATGACCCAAGATCCAATTCATGCATAAAACGTCCATACCCATGGGGCCAGGACACATATTACATCTAGGATGGGTGCCCACCCATGATGTTTCGCAAGAACCAGCTATTTGGACCCGTGGACCTAGATGGAGGCCCAGAATCATCAAGGCTCGTGGAACAAGGATTCAAGATTAGATTATGTGATTTTTTTGGCCCATGAAAGCCAAGTTGTGAATTTGATTAGGTTTTGACTTTCTAGCCCATGAAGGCCCATTTGCAAATTAAATTCATTTTATTTGACCCTTGAAGTCACCTTTGTAATAATACAGGATGGTTTGGATTTATGATTGATTTATTACTTTATTGTGATGTACTAACTGGGCACCTTAGAAGTCAAGTTCATGCATAGTCATGTCTAGAGTCATACCCATGTGAGTATACCCATTATGATCCATTCATATGCATCGATCTCAATCAAAGCCTATGTAGTGAGGTAAGCCACGTGAAGTTCGCGTGAGCCTAAGGCCCATCTATGGGTCCATAATACTGGATTAAGTGTTACCCATTCATATTGGGTATTTCATTTTGCAAGATGCACATCATCTCATCATATATATGCATACATCTCATATCCATCCACATGTGCATTCATCTCATACATTACATATTTATAATGAAAGCCCAATGGGCATTTGACCTATGTAAGTCAAGTAGACTTACATAGGTCAACACATCCATTCATGGGCCCATATTACCCTCCATTCTATTCTAAACCCATGATGGACATACATTGGGCTTTCATTGTAAATAAGGTTGCATCAAGTATGTTATTCATATCTTAGGACTTACATGCATGGACCCCACTTGGTCCAAAACCATATTTAGACCCCATATGTATATCTCATGAATATATGTCAAACCATGTGCATGAATGGAACCAAGCACAAGCTCAAGGCCCAATATATTCAAGACAATGTAGTTTGGGTTGGCATAAACCCATTCCAAGCAATTCATGAAAGGGATGGTCCCTTAGACATGGCCTAATCATATAGTGAATGCACTAAACATCAATGATATTAGGACAAGATCATCTAGATGCACATTCATTCAAATCATCTCATGAGGATTGGGCATTAAGAAGCACTTCACATTGATATTAATGGGTTCTCATGATTCCGTATGATTTCAAATATTTGTATTGAGTCATTGATACTTTGTGCGTGTCTTTTATACAGTATTAATCTCTATAGAAAACTTGATATGCGCTAAGAGTTCTTTAAGGCCTTTGCCTTCTCTCGTGAACATCAAAAGGCTATGTTCTGAGTTAGCAAGAGGAATGTTGCGCAAACTACTTCATGTAATGGATTTCTTTTTTGATTTAAAATTTGAATACATATTTTGAAAATAATTTGATTCTAAGTTTTGGGTTTCTCAAATTTAAGTCTTATGATTATTTCTTCATTTTGTTGGCATAATCTTCTCAAGCAATGATCCCTCTAAGGATTTTGTAAAAAAAGCGGCATTTTACCTTACATTCTCCCCAAGAAGGTTTTCCATAACCTACGGAAATGGTATTGTTTCAGACATCCTTCGAAGAAGTCCTTATGCTTAAGGGAATCGTTATGCTCACTTTATGATATGAACTCCACCAACAATTGTGATGAAACCCGATAACAATGATGGTTTGGAACCCCAAGATCGTGTAGACAAGATTTGTTGAGCCTTGACCCATCACCTAACTAGATGAAAAACCAAGACTACGAATAATCGAAACGCCACACCAAAAAACCTAAGAATCTCTCAAGAATCAAGATGATAAGTTTGGTTATCTGAACGCCACAAGATTAACTTGATAAGTTCAA
>JAUPMG010082674.1:0-12802 GCA_031762675.1 Pachysandra terminalis | reverse complement strand
GCCAAGAGCTGCTCTGATCTTGGTGGGGGTAAATACAATACTTTATTGAGTAACTGGAGACTGTTACCTAGTTAGTTGGGGGTGTTGCTGCTGTTATGGAGTATTTTCAGGCTTGCTATACGCCCCAGGTTCGGTGTTGAGATGCAATTTGATTAGTCTCCTACTTGTAATATCCTCTCGTTCTATCAATACATTACCTTACCTTCCAAAAAAAAAAAAGATAGAGAAACCACCCCAATATGTTAAGAGACCTAAAGAAGAATAAAAACTGAGAATTCTATCAAGATTGAAGTATTGATTTAAACATTACATGAAAACATGATTAGATCCATTAATCATATATTTTTCTATGATTCACTTGTTTTTTATGAACATTGTATTTCAAATTTGAAGTGATTCTGATATGTATATCAAAAGTTATGGCCAATACTCATCATACGTCAAAGTTAAAAACATAGAACCCTGCTCTCGAGCCAGGCGACCGAAGCTAGTTCGGCCAGCGGAAGACCCAACCGAAATTTTGGGACTTTGTAATTTTTTACCAGATTTATCGTCATTAAATCCTTCCCAACCCATACACAAGTATTTATAAAATTTGGCACACTTACCTGTAGTTCGGTTGACCGAATACCAACCACCTTGTCCCTTTGTTCAATTTGATAATTTAAACACCTGTACAATGTGAAGATAGGTATGTAGGAATAGTTTGCAAGTACTGGGATACATGTTTTGACCTACCTATACCCCATAATTAAACCTATTGAAGCCTTGATCATAGGGTGAATTACCAAACTTAAAAGGGATTAGCATGTTAAACTCATTACTAACCTTAATAGGCATAATATAACAATGTCTAAATCATAATATGATGTATGTATATATTTTTAATTATCAATCGTATATGATGTGTGTTTAGTAGTCTAATAGGTGTTATGTGTGAATTTTGCTTATGTTGTGAATAAACTCATGATCAATTGTGTGTGTGTGTGTGTGCATATTTAATTCTTAAATAGGATAAACTATACCATATGTATCTATACCTAATTATAATTCATTCATCATATAAAAGTGTTATATATATATATATATACTTATGTGCATTGTATTAGTTTAGAATTATAGGAATGTGTCTCATGTGTGTTGCTTGATGAATATGATGTGTGTGAGATTGATATACTATGTTGTGTAAATTGCATTTATTAATCAGGTCTTAATTTATAGGTAGACATTGTGACATTGATTAAGTTCAATAAGTTTCAATTGACACTTGGATTTCGATGTGGAATCGCTAGACATGGTTTCTAGTTGAGGTGATAGTGGAATCTATTGAAGACTATCCTTGTGTAAGGGCACTTGGATAAGTTATGATTGAGGTAAAACTAGATACTTCCATTGGCTTATGTGTGTGAGGATATTATGTCCATGATTGGACTGATATTTTATTTTCGCCCAAGGTGAGAGATAGAGATGTATCTCAAGAGACTTGTGGTAAGATGATAGGGGAGGGAGTGCACTTCCTGTAATAACCAGAATATTTTGTAAAAATAATAACTGAGAAATCCCTAGATCATTAACAAATTAGTTTATCTTGATGGACTTAAGGGTAGTGTTAATCAGATAGCTTAAATTAGTGATCAGATAGGAATAAAATATTACGGAGGCTTTGATATTCCTATTAGCACAATTTTACATTCTATGTCATGCGATGGTTGTTACCCTTGGTTGGATCACCAATCGGATTAGATTTGACCAAGCGATCAAACTTGATAAGATTTTTTGGTATTACTGCAATGTATAGTAGTCTAACCCCTATTTGTTGAGATAGTGGCAAAATTGTAAATTCTATTCTTTGATGAGGTGTATGGTTAGGATTTGATTGTATGATTGTGTGGCTTAGATCTAAGCTAGTATGTTATTTGTCTTTAGTGAGGGGTGAGGTGTAGCGTTAGATTTAGAGTGGTTATGTTGGTATGGTCTCGATGAGAGTGGTTGGGGTGTTTGAAATTGGATATCTAGGATGAGAGTAGTTGAGTTTAGATGGTTAGGATTAGATGAGTGAGATGGAAGGTTGAGATTGAGTTGGTGAAGAATGGAAGGTTGAGATTGAGCCATGTGTTAGGGTTTAGGTTTGAGGAGAGAAAAGAGAAACTCATATCTCTTTCTCTCATTTTTGGGCTTGAGGCTAGGGTTTTGGCTTGGAGATCTTGGAGGAGAAGAAGATGGGGGAGAGTTGCCTTGCTAAGGATTTCCCTTGGATCTTCTTGCATTCTCATGGTGGTAAGTGGATACTTTCAAGAATATAGTTAGAACGTCTTAGATCTAATGCCTTTCCCATATCCTACATATTCATGATAGGGATTGGAATGAATGAATGGTGAAGAAATTAATGTAAGTCTTAATTCCATGAATGCAACTAGTTAAACCTTGATTCTCTTTACTTTTGCATATCGTTGATTTCAATCTCATATTGAGAGGTTTGTGAATGGATATTATCTGTTAGAATAGTTGGAATATCTCTTTTGATGCCTGTGTGTGTTTAAGACTGTATTAAATCAATTTTGGGTGGAAAACCCCTTTATTTTGCCCAGTTAGTGACGTTCGGCTGCCAACTTGGCACACCAAACGGTCGGCGAACATGAATTCTGGGCCAAAGGTGGATATCTCGGTGAACTGAAAGGTCGCCGAGTTTGAATGTCAGCCGACGAGGTAGCTTCGGTGCGCCAAAATTGTCTTTGGTGCGCTAATAATTGTGCCAAAACGGCCGCCAAGATTGTGAGTTCTGGAAACGTCGCCGAATATCACGGTGGTTCACCGAAGAGGTCGCCGAGAATTGCTTCAGTGAGCCGAAGGGGACACCGACGAGGTCACCGAGACTATGAACTCTGGAAACGTTGCCGAATCTAAAGGTAACCAAAGAGGTCGCCGAGAATTGCTTCGGTGCACCGAAGGGGACATCGACGAGGTCGCTGAGAATGTGAACTCTGGAAACGTCGCCGAATCTCAGGTGAGGTTCGTAGAGGAGGTCGCTGAAGGGGATCTCGGTGCACCGAAGGCTACGCCGACGACGTCGCCAAACCTGTAAAATGGACCCAAATTAATTAAATTAGTGGTGGAATGCTTGTGCAGTATGAATCTAGTTGTATGTCATATCTATTCATTAGTTGTTTATTTGATTATTGTCCTTACTTGTGAAATATGATAATGTACATTATACGAAATGTCTTGTTGAAATTTAATGTGTTCTTGTTTATGTACAATAATACGCATGATGAAATTGCATGTCATATTTAATGCACCCTGTACCCAATATCATGCATAACGCATTATAGGTTAGATGCACATGACATATTGTTAGTATAGATATTTATCTGGAATTGGATTAATGAGGTGTTGAGTATCAATGTGTGGAAGGTAATTAGAAGTATGCTTATGACTTGATTTTAATACACCTTGTACACAAGAATGTATGCTTAGTTAATGTACACCGACTCACATGCATAGCATTAAATCTTGACTATGGAATTGGTCTATGAGTAACACCCTATCCCTGAGTCCATGGTTGGAGGACTCCTGATTATTACATGAGAGTATGGTTACCTGGAAGTCATCATAATTGAGGAGTCTTAGACTAGGGGGTTGAGGGACTCATCATCCCAATAGACCAACGGTTGTTATCTCCCATGCTACAGAATGAATCTTAGTTATTGATCCCAAGAGACATGAGGAAAGATGATTGGTGAGGGTACCTTATAGCGGTACGACCCAATATCCGAATCATGTGAGCATGCTCTGATAATTGATCAGTGGTGTATGGTTCTTTGAGGAAGTTCTGTGTGATGGCTTGGGATTCATCCCTATGATCGAAAATAATGTGAGGCGATTGTGTCCTCTAGGTCGAAACCCTTAGAAACTATGTTGCACACATAGAATTATTTGTTATTTAGTCCATTTATTAGGGGGTGGTTTATGTGTGAGCACCCTGGGATAGTACGATTGAGATCATATGCTGGAACCAACATTAACTATCACTAATCAGAAATGATCTTATCTTTGGGTCATGGCCTGCCCAAAGGTGAATTGGTCTACGAAACCCACACAGACCCCAGGTAGTTTTGAATGGTTACTTAGGTCACAAGTGGTGATAGATTGTAAGGTAGGTACACAACGCGCATTAATAAATAAATTGACCTCATACATCTAATTTTATATGTTAGCTGTACGGAATGTAAGTATTGAGAATTGTATGTTTTCTAAGATAGACTTATATATTTTTGAAGGTTGCATACTTACTGGCTAGTGTAGCTCATGCTTTATAGAAAGCAATTTCAGGTATGTTAAATGAAGATCGAGATGCAGTCCCAAATGAAGATGAGACCGTGATTATTATTTATTGACGTAATGTAATAGTTAGTAATTGTTTTTAATCTAAATATCCATTGTATAAACGTTTATTTACATTTCATCTAAATATGGACTTGTAATATATCTATTTTTTTCAATTGTTATTATATGGATTTAAATGTAAATTTTACCTTATAAATTTCCATTGAAGAATTTCCAATTTATATATTCTTGCGACTCTGATTTTTACTCCTATAGACGTTAGTCTTCTTAGGATTTATAATTTAGTTTTTTTTTACCTAAATTATAGCAGGAATTGATTTGAAAATGCTAGACTAGTTTTTATTTCCGCTGCTTGTATAATAAATGACTATATTGGATATTAATTAAGAACTTTAATATCTTATAATTTGAATCTTACTTAATATCCATTATATTTAGCCCGTTTTGGCTAGATATCGCTTGCCACTCCCAAGCTTGTGTGGGGAGAAGTTGCTAATTCAAATTTGGGATCTCCGATGAGATTTTCAATTTGGGTCGTGACAGAAGTGGTATCAGAGCCTAAGTCTTCTGTTTTCAATCAATTCCATAAGTTTCGACAGAAGTGTGTTGAATGCTGAACGTTTAACACTAACAACGTGAGATTTTAACTCATGGGAAAAATGGATGTTGTATTTCCTTTCACATGTACCTAGAACAGAATGTCAATGGTTGATAGAAGAGATCGACATTTCAGCAGCTTGTGGAAAACGGCAGCATCAATCCGCAGCATGCCGATATTTTTCAAGTGATGGGGCAGATGGCCAGTGTGATGCAACAACAACAAGCACAAGTTCAAGCTGAATTACAGAAGAACGTTAAGAGTATCAAACAGTTGAAGGAGCTAGGACCCACAGTTTTTAGAGGAACCATATATCCGATTGAAGCACAAGTGTGGATTAATTCTTCAGAGCACATTTTCGAGGTGATGGAGATTGAAGATCATGAGATGGTTTGACTTACCATGTTCATGCTAGAAGGAGAGGCTCGAACGTGGTGGAAGTCAGTAATGGAGATCAGACCTGTCAATTCATGGGTGAAATTTAAGGAGGTCTTCAACACGGAGTATTTTCCAAAGACAATCAGAAGAGAATTTCATGAAGTATGCAGTTAGATTCACAGAGTAAGCTAGTGCAAGGGAGCATGTCAGTAATGCAGTATGCAGCCAGATTCACAGAGTTATCACAATTTGCTAAATACGCAGTGGACGAAGAGGAGAAGAATGCTTTTCGGTTCGAGCATGGACTGAAGCTGAATTTCAGAAGACGACTGCTCGTGAGAGAATTCACAGCGTATCACGAAGTTGTGGACTGTGCAAGGAAGGTAGAGAAGGACATACGAGAATTTCGTGAAGCTCAAGATCGGAAGAAGGAAAGAGACTCTAGGAGCTTCGAAACAAAGTTACAAGAGAGTCAGAAAACACAAAAATCAGCCAACACTTCAAGGCTTTCTCCAAATAAGAAGTCCTATAATTGTGAAGCACGTGGACACATTTTGAAGGATTGCCGACTTCCAGAGGACAAGAATCCGACACAACAACAACTATAAGACAAAGTAAAAAAAAAGGTACGGTCAAAACTTGACAAGTGCGTCATTTTAGAATATTCAAGGTAAGTACCCTTAACTTTCCTGTTAAGTAGGGGAAATTTCGAGGACGAAATTCCTTTAAGGGGGTAGGTTGTAATAACCAGAATAATTCATAAAAATAATAACTGAGAACCTTAGGGTATGATAGTAATTTGTTTAGATTGATAAGTAAATTTCATTTGGTAAATTCAGTTTAGATCTCTTAACGTCCTTAATCACACAAAGGAACACTAGAAATCCCTAGATCATTAACTAATTAGTTTATCTTAAAGGACTTAAGGGTAGTGTTAATCAGTAAGTTTAAATTAGTGATCAAATAAGAATAAAATATTATGGAGGATTTGATCTTCTTATTAGCGCATTTTACATTCGATCTCACATGATGGTTGTTACCTTTGGTTGGATCGCCGATTGGATTAGATCCGACCATTCGATCGAACTTGATGAGATTTTTGGGTGTTACTGCTATCTATAGTAGTCTAGCCCCTATGTGTTGAGAGAGTGACAAACTCGTAAATTCTATTCTTTGATGAGAAGTATGGTTAGGATTTAATTGTATGATTGTGTGGCTTAGATCTAAGCTAGTATGTTATTTGTCTTTATTGAGGGGTGAGTTGTAGGGTTAGATTTAGAGTGGTTATGATTGTGTGGTCTAGATGAGAGTGGTTGGGGTGGTAGAAATTGGATCGCTAGGATGAGAGTAGTTGAGTTTAGATGGTTAAGATTAGATGAGTGAGACGAAAGGTTGAGATTAAGTTGGTGAAGAATGGAGGGTTGAGATTGAGCCATGTGTTACGGTTTAGGTTTGAGGAGAGAAAAGAGAATCTCATATTTCTTTCTCTCATTTTTGGGCTTGAGGCTTGGGTTTTGGCTTGGAGAACTTGGAGGAGAAGAAGATAGGGTAGAGTTGCCTTGCTAAGAATTTCCCTTGGATCTTCTTGTATTCTCATGGTGGTAAGTGGATACTTTCAAGAATATAGTTAGAACATCTTAGATCTATATAATAAGGATTAGAATGAATGAATGGTGAAGAAATTATTGTAAGTCTTAATTCTATGAACGCAACTAGTTAAACCTTGATTTTCTTTACTTTTGCATATCGTTGATTTCAATCACATATTGAGAGTTTTGTGAATGGATATTATCTGTTAGAATAGCTAGAATGTCTCTTTTGATGTGTATGTGTGTTTAAGACTGTATGAAATCAATTTTGGGTGGAAAACCCCTTTATTTTGTTGAATTCGCGATGTTTGGTGGCTAACTTGGCGCGCGGAACGGTCGTCGAACATGAATTCTGAGCCAAAGGCAAACATCTCGGTGCACCGAAAGGTTGCCGAGTTTGCATGTCACCGAAAAGTTCGTCGAGTTAGCTTCGGTGCTCCGAAATTGGCGTATGTGTGCCGACAAGGGCGCCGAAAGGGTCGCCGAGATTGTGAGTTCTGGAAACGTCACCGAATCTTAGGGTGGTCCGCCAAAGAGGTCGCTGAGAATTGCTTCATTGCGCGGAAGGCGACATAGGCAAGGTCGCCAAGACTGTGAACTTTGGAAAAGCTGAATCTCAAGGTGGTCTGCCGAAGAGGTCACCGACAATTGCTTCGGTGCGCTGAAGGGGACACCGACGATGTCGCCGAGACTGTGAACTGTGGAATCGTCGTCGAATCTCAAGTGAGGTCCGCCGAAGGGGAGCTCGATGCACCGAAGGCTACGCCGAAGACCCCACTGAACCTGTAGATTGGAGCCAAATTAATTAATTAGTGGTGGAATGCTTGTGTAGTATGAATCTAGTTGTATGTCATATCTATTCATTAGTTGTTTATTTGATTATTGTCCTTATTTGTGAAATATGATAATGTATATTATACAAAATGTCTTGTTGAACTTTAATGTATCCTTGTTTATGAACAATAATATGCATGATGAAATTGTGTGTCATATTTAATACACCCTGTAAACAATATCATGCATAACGCATTATAGGTTAGATGCATGTAACATGTTGTTAGTATAGATATTTATTTGGAATTGGATTAATAAGGTATTGAGTATCAATATGGGGAAGGTAGTTAGAAGTATGGTCATGAGTTGATTTTAATACACCCTGTACACAAGAATGTATGCTTTGTTAATGTGCACCCACTCACATGCATAGCATTAACTCTTGACCATGGAATTGGTCTATGGGTTACACCCTGTCCCTAAGTCCTTGGTTGGAGGACTCCTGATTATTACATGAGAGTATGGTGACCTAGAAGTCATCTTAAGTGTGGAGACTTAGACTAGGGGTTGAGGGACTGCTCATCCTAATAGACCAATGGTTGTTATCTTCCATGGTGCGGGATGCATCTTAGGTATAGATCCCAAGAGACATGAGGAAAGATGATAGGTGAGGTCCCCTTATAGCGGTAAGACCCAATATCCGAATCATGTGAGCGAGTTCTGATAATTGATCAGTGGTGTATGGTTCTCTAAGGAAGTTCTGTGTGATGCCTTGGGATTCATCCTTATGATAAAAAATAATGTGAGGTGATTGTGTCCTCTAGGTCGAATCCTCTAGAAACTATGTTGCGCACATAGAATAATCAGCTATTCAGTCCATTTATTGGGGGTGGTTTCTGTGTGTGCACCCTGGGATAGTACGATTGAGATCATATGCTAGAACCAACATTAACTATCACTAATCAGAAAGGATCTTATCTTTGGGTCATGGCTTACCCAAAGGTGGATCGGTTTACGTGAACCTTCACAGACCCCGTGTACTTTAGAATGGTTGCTTAGGTCACAAATGGTGATAGAATGTAAGGTAGGTGAACAACATGCATTAATAAACAAAATGACCTCGTATGTCTGAATTTATTTGTTTGTTTTATGGGCTGTAAGTATTGAGAATTGCATGTTTTCTAAGATAGACTTATATATTCCGGAAGGTATCATACTTACTGGCTAGTGTAGCTCTTACTTTATAGCAACCACATTTCAGGTATGTTCAATGAAGATCAAGATGAAGTCCCAGATGAAGATGCGATCATGATTCTTATTTATTGACGTAATGTAATAGTTAGTAATTATTTTTGATAAGTGTGTAACACTTATTCTTTTGGACCAATTACTGTTACTTGTTAGTATTAGAAATATGATAATGGGAATAAATTAATGCATGTTTGCTGTTTTGCAGGTCTGTCGAAGAAAAGGAGAAAGTAGGCTTAAACAGGCCATTAAAGCTTCAATTTGGAACACGCTTCAAGGCTCATGAGAGGGGATGCTTAAGGCCCAATTCGAAAGCCCCAGGACCAATTCCAAGGGCAGCTTAGAAGGAAGCTTAGTGTACACAGTCGATCGATCGCACCCGGATCGATCGTACTGCGATCGAGCGCATGTTTGGGATCGAGCGCAGAAATGGTGCGATCGAGCGCACACGCACAATTGTAGCTGTGTTTCTGTTTAGGAGTCTTTGTCCATTTTTGACGCGTCTTCCATTTTCTTTTGGATAATTATTAGATTAGGAAAACATGTAATATAAGACTATGTGTGGTTGTTTAGATTATGATGAACCGATTGGAGTTTGATTGATTAAGGATTCATGAGAATTTCCTGTTCTTCACACTGTTATTCATGTTCTTCGCGTTCTTCAATATTTTTCGTGTTTCGTGCTTGCTGGGGCGTATGCTGTGCATGGGGATGATCTTTTACAACCTCGTTGAAGATCAGATGTCCATGAGTTGCTAAACTCCCATGTAGAGTATTGATATAAACTCTAATCCTTTCTTTATCATTTAATTTCATGGATTTTTAGGTTCTTTAATTCACTGTTTGTTGATTCAATAATTAAGAGGATTCAATGGAATCAGACTTTAATGTTTAATAATCAAGCCTAATAGAACAATCGGCCGTTAGTTTTGTTTGGATTGAACCCAAAGTGTTCGTATTTTTTGTGATTATAAGACTACTAATTATGCAATAGTGCCTAATGACATGATGAGTATGATTGGATTTCATAGACCATGCCTAGGGAACACAGGTTGTACTACAAGTAGATTAGTTAGTGAAGGTAGATAGGTCGTGCCAACAAAAGATGGGTTATAGTTATTCCATATGTTAATGTAATTTATGCCTAAGAATTTGATAGCTTATGCCTAGAAAAATCGAAAAATAGGCTATGCTTATTCTTAGCATAATACTTTTTTGGGATGTTGTGTGTGCTTGTAGCCACACAAATCTGTTTTCAGACAGTGAATTAATGCCTAGGAATTTATGAGATTGACATGATAAAAAGGGTTAGAGGGATCATTAATACTCTGCCGTTTTCTTTATTGATTTAATCCACTTAACTTAGTTTAGATTATTTTACTTGAATTTTAGAAATAGATTATAAAAATTCTTTTTCTTTTTCTAATTAATTTTCTTAGATTTAATCTGATAATTTAACAAACTAAACTCATTCAGTCATTGAGGTTCGACACCCTCAAAATAGCCCTATCCTACGAGGATTCGTACTATTGCGAGTGGTTAAAATTCACACATCAATTTCGGCGCCATTGTCGGGGACTGGTTTACTGTTTAGATTACTAGTTTTGTTAGATTAGGTCTATTTGAATTCGTTAGATTTTATTTTATTCTTTTGACGGTTGTGTGTTGTGTCTGTTTCAGGTTCGGTGTGCACAGTCGATCGAGCGTAGTATTACGATCGAGCGATGTTGGATCGAGCGCAATATTGCAATCGATCGCAGTACGTCGAGCGGAATTGGTGCAATCGAGCGACTATTCTTCAAAACTGCCCAGAATTGCTTAAAATTTCTTCTAATAGCCACCACAGCCAGGTAGCTATTTTTCTTTTATTTTTTAGGACTTTTTAATGTTACTGCTGTATGAAAGGTAGGAGATCCTTGCCCCTATCACTTTTATCTTGCAACCAAGAATTAGAACGGACTCCTAGAAAGGACCAAAAAGACTCTAACTTGGTAGGAAGACATATACCAGAACTAATGGAACCAGCAGAAGAAAGGCCTGTGTTACTTAGGGATCACTTTATTCCTAATACATACACCTCTCCTTCATGCATTCAGTTGCCGCAAGTTGCAGCAACTCACTGTGAGATTTAGTCCAGCATCATACAAATGGTACCATCTTGTTTTAGACTTAATAATGAGGATCCTTACGAGCACCTGGATGAGTTCCTCGAAATCTGCTCTACTATCAAATTGCAGATCATTACCGAGGATGCTTTAAGGATGTGGCTATTCCCCTTTTCACTTAAGGATAAAGCCAAGCATTGGTTGAATTCCTTAGGGGCAAATACTATCACCACACGGGCTTAATTGCAACATGAGTTTCTTGAAATGTATTTCCCCGAAGGAAAGGCAAACCAGATTAGGAGAGCTATCATTAGCTTCTCCCAAGTATCACTAGCTTCTCCCAAGTGGAAGGGGAGACATTTCTTGAGAGTTGGGAAAGACTAAAAGACTTACTTAAAAAGTGCCCACATCATCAAATTCCTATGTGGCAGCTCGTACAATGCTTTTATGACAATTTAAGTGAACCACATAGGCAGATGGTGAATGCCTCATGTGGTGGCACTTTTATGCTAAAAGCGAGAATGAAGCATGGACTCTCTTCGAGAATCTATGTGAAAATTCTATACAGCATTTTCTGCTAGTAGGAGGGCATCGGGCCTTAAGGACCCTAAGGCTGAAAGTCTTTTGAGGTGACTAGTTCATCGGATGTGACTAGTAAGGTGGATGCATTAACATGAAAGCTAGACAAGATTATGGCAGCTGGCTTTGCCCTTATTCCTCCACCTCACATGTTCATCCCGAATGAACCATGTGCTTTATGCTATAGTCCCTCAAACCATACTAGAGATTGTCCTTCCTTAGGACAGTTTTCTGACATATCTCATGAGAATGTCAATGCTGCCTTCTCCAGACCAGGTAATGATCCATACTCCAATACTTACAACCTGAGATGGAGGAACCATCCTAATTTTTCACGGCGAGCCCAAGAGCCTGAACATTCGGCTCCATCATATGGTATGCAACCTCGTGTGCAACCATATCCTAATCAATCTTACCAATAATCTACCAGCTATAGGCTTGCCCAGCAACACTACCAGTCAATTCCACCTCCTCCTACGAACACCGCCTTTGTGGAAAAGGTATTAGCTGCACTCAGTAACTTTGAGTCAGCCACTCAGTTACTAAACTCCCATTCTCAATCCATAGCGAAGCTAGAAACCCAAGTTAGGCAGATAGCTAATGCACTCAATAGAAGAGATGATGGGAAGCTTCCTAGCCAGCCAGTGGCCAATCCTAAAGGACAATTCTTGTCACGTCCCGAAACCACTACTGACCATTTTAGGTCGAATGGAGACAAGAGACATGAACTTCATTTCCACAACGGGAGAATGGCGGTCAATAAAGGCACTTTCTTCAAAAAATAATCATACTTAAAGTAAATAGAGCATTTAACAATAATAGATAGCAGCAGAAAATAGAAAACATTCTAGGTTGAAAGCCAAAATTTTCATATATATATACATATAAATGAGGATCAAGATCAAACAGCCTTGGTCACTCATTAAAAAGGAACAACAGTTCTTTACATTTCAAAACCTCTACAAGGAAAGAAAAATAATAAAAGACATAACAAAAGTATACATTTACAATTAAAAGCTACGAGCAGATAGGCAGATAGTGGTCATCCTCAGCAGCGTAAGGATCGTCCACTTCAGTCTCTGGCTCCTCAACGATTGGTGAAGCTAAATCCCTGAAATTGTTTTGCCAAACGGCATAAGCTAACTAGCCAGTAAGAAGTATGTTTAGGGATTCATAAGTTCTACACA
>JAUPMG010082663.1:0-12803 GCA_031762675.1 Pachysandra terminalis | reverse complement strand
TAACCTTTAGCATCAATTTGGAATCATCTTGCTACTTTCAACATAGCACAACGGTATCTACAAATCATCTAATGAAGTGAAAGGTTATATCTACACTGAGGCAATTGTTATTATTATCCCTGATATTTTTGAACAGCTTGGTCTGGTATTATTCTGGCAGTCTTGATCAGGTCGAGCTGAACATCTCTTTCATTCACTCGAGAGTCGAAAAGATAGCTTTGCCTCTGATAATCATCGGGGATGAATTCAAACTCTTAAGATTTTGGTTACAACTCTCTGATGTTGTTCTATCACATGTTTTCTATTCACTTGAAGAGGTTTAATCTGGCTATTTTGATCATCTTAATCTAAAGAAAGGGTTGAAACCAAAGATGATAAATCTAGGACTTTCAAAAAATAATGTTAAAAAACAAAAAGACAAAAAAATCATAAAAAAAAATCTCTTTATCGTTATCTTTGCATTTGTATTTTGTTTTTCCTTAAAGCTACAGATATCATAGGGTGCAAAAAAAGAAAAGAGTTGGAGAAAAAGCTGAATCACTTAGAGCAAATGCCTTACAGGGGAGAAAAGAAAAGACAAGAATTGGGGACAAAGGAGAATTATTCAAAGCAAAGATCTTGCGAAGCAATTTTGGAACATCAAACGAGAGAAGAGTAAAGCCAATTATCCTAAGAATCTCAGAAATAACCAGAATCCAGAAGAGGCAGAGCCAAAAGAGAACAAGCCCAAAGATGCAACTCATAATGAAGCACAAAAGAGCATATCACCTTTCCAATGGAGTGCACTTAAAAGGAGGTTTCCTGTCTGGCCCTAAAGAAGCTCACTGAAAAACAATAACAAAGCGAGACCTCCAAAGAAGGAAACAGAAGCCGATCAAGTTGAAGAGATAATTGAAGAAAGAAGACAAGAGCAATTATTGTAATAGTTAGTCTAGTTAAAAGCAATTCCGTCTCTTTTGGATCTCGTCGCACAAGTAGACCTGATACTAAACAGTTCTACGACATTAATCATTGAGGTTGGAACCTGTCCAACCCTTTGAAGCTGCTCAATTATGACTAGACTCAACTCTGATAAGTCACAGTCTTCGGTAATCTCCGAGTTCATGAACTGAACGTTGCTTTTAGTCAAACATATTCTTCACGAATTGAACTTCCAAAAAAAAATGATCAATGAAAGAAACTTGAAACCTTCTCACCTCTGAGCTATACAGAGTTTGAAGAAGTTTAGACCTTTGTGCTTTGTTTTCATGAGATGTAGCAACGTCACCTCTTGAAAGACAAGCATCCACCTTTTCGGGAATAGACACATTCCCTTTATAGAATCTTTTTTTTTTAAGAAAAAAACACAAAAATATTGGTAGTTTAAAATATGAAGAGTAATTTTGGCACAAAGCAAAATTTCATTGAACTGTGCAAATTGGGGTCATGTCTTTTCTTTGTCGTCTGTCGCTCGCGACTCCGACAAAGAGGGGCAGTTGTAGACACCCCAATTTGCACTGAAGTGCAGTTTTTCCTGTTTTTGCAGCTCCTTAAATGTATGCTTGAGAATCAGCAACTCCAAATTATCATTTGAATTCCATCTCTACAATGTGCTCAAATTCCTTCAAAATCTCATTTTTTCCTGAAAATGCAAAAAATTCCTGAAAATGACCAAAATACCCCTGGAAGTGCCAACTATTTTTTTTATTTTGCTCAAAGTCTAATTTGGACCTCAAATTCATAATCTAGATTGAAAATGCTTTCCGATGGGTATCATATTGACTAGGTTCGGGATTGAAAGGTAAAATGACCATTTACCCCCAATAGTTCTTTGGTCAAAATTGACAATTTCTGATGGTTAAAACGAGATTTCGATTTCAGATTTGATTTTTATGTATCCAAACCTTCAAAACAGTTGTGGACTCACAAAATTTTGAGTATTGAAAGTTTTAAGTCATCCTCAAATTTTTGCAGATCTTTATTCACCAAATTTGGCAGTCCTGGGTGATGTGGCGTGTCGGTGAAAGCTTTTATGTGCGGGTGGTGAAGGATTTTGCCACGCGTGTTCACAAATATCGGCTAACCGCTTGAAAGCGACTCATAATTTTCTAAAATCCCCACAAAATTTTGTCTTATTTAAATTTTATTTGGATTTTTAAACAAAACCTCCTTTTGGCTAAACAGGCCCTTAAAATACTGTTCATCTTCTTCCTCCATCCGGTTTTTCTGGTTTTGGGGGGAAGAATAGAAAACCCTAATCCCGCCCCCTTTCTCTCCCTTTCCATTCTCTTCCCTTTCCTTTTCCATCCTCTTGCTATTCTCTCCCCTTTCGTTTCTCAAAATCTTTCCACTCTCCACATCTTTCTTTCCATTTTTTGTTTACCTAATCTTTCCTTTTCTTTTTTGAAATGTTTCTTCCCTTCCTTTCTTCCCTTGCTCTTCTATTTAAGAAGAGGCAAGAAAGCTCTCTGGGGATCTATTCTTCCCCAAGGAACACACCCCCAAATCTCTCTCTTCCGCAACCACCTCACCACCCTTCCTTCTCTCTTCAGGCCCCATCTCTCTCTCTCCCTCTCTCCCTCTCCCTCCCTCTTCTTCTTCCCCTGTCTTCTTCTCCTCTGTTCCATCCTCTTTCTCTTCTCTGTAAAAAAAACAAAAAAACAGAAAAAATTAATTACTTAATCCCTCCCCAAAATGAAAAGGAAATAACACAAAGACCTCCCCAACCAAAACTAAAGCCCCCCAGAACCAAACGAACCAGCCTAACCGAACCCGAACCAGAACCAAACCACCCTTTAACCTAAATCGAACCACTAAACCAATCAACCCAAAAACCAAACCCAAACCAAATCTCTTTAAACCCAACCCGGACCTAACCAACTCCCTAAACCCGAACCACTAAACCAAACCAAATCTCAACCCATCCAAAAACCAAAAACATAAAAACCAGAAAAGTGAACCAACCCTAAGGCCCCGTTTTGCCTGAGCCAAAAAAATCAAAAAATATGAAAATATGAACCTTAAGGTTCCTTTTGGTCAGAACAAAGAAAATAGGGTTTTTGTTACTTTTTGAGCCATCTCTCAAACCGAGCTGATCAAAGGAGCTCAAAGCAGAGGTGCACACATCTTTGGCTGCTACTGGTATATTTTCTTTTAGTTTTTTTGTGTTTTATTATTTTTAGCAAATTACAGGTATATTTTATTTTATTTTTTTTAGCATGTTGATTATTAGAGTTTAAAGCATATTATGAATGATATTTTTAGTGAATCTAACTATACCACAGTTGTAATTGAATAACGTTTTAGTGGATCTTCATGTGCAATTTTTCTTTATAATTTTAGGATTATTTTTAGTATTTTAGATCAATTTTATGAATTTTCTAGATTCTTAGTTATTCAGTTTATTTTGTAGATTTTCTTTAATTGGCCAAATAATCTTGAACCGGGTAACCGATTGAACTGGGATTAGATGGGTGCCTAACACCTTCCCATCTCTCAAATAAACCCCTTACCTGAAATCTGTTTAGACCACCCTAAAATTCACAATTTGGCCTATTTTTTGAATAAACCGATAAAATCCGGGTGACCATTCAAACCCAAACTCAATGGATGGTGGCGACTCCAAAATAACCCGATCAACCTAGGGTCCACCCGGCCCAGGGGCGATCACGGAGTTGCAGGTTATAGCCATGGTTCACTATTATTTGGCTAATTTAGATTTTGTCTAGGATTTTTAGTTTGTTATTTCTTTTATTTTATTTTCTCTTGATTCATAAAAAAAAATAAAAGAAAAAGTTGATTAGTACCATTACGTATGGAATTTTTCGTACCTAAGGAAGCTCTGTCTAAGGAGTCTGGGTCATAAGCGGGACCATTGTGACCCCTCATGTCTTTCCTGGGAACGACTTTGGTAGGTACTATTCATACGTAGTGGTTTAATTTGTAAAGTGCTTAGTTTGGCTTATTGATTTAACTTGCTTATTAACTAAGTGTCCTGGCATGTATTATGGCTTGTTAGATTGGCTTAGTGCACACACACACCCTCATGAACAATTGCATAGAACTCCACCTAACCCAGTGAAAAATTAAACCCGGATATGTGTCTAGTCAGCGCGCCAGGGTCGCTCTACCTTGTGAAGCGGGGCTGATAGTATCCACCCGACCGTCTGTTCGCCCCACGGTTTGGGAACCTGTGGAACCACCTATTGAACCCCATATAGATGAATGGATGGTTAGGACACTTTAAGCCAATTTATTTTCATGTATATTTGAGTCTATTATGGATCTGTCCATAGCCCATGTCCATCTCTCGAGTTACCCCTTGTTTGGGCCCCTTAGTTGGGCCCATTAGGAAAGCCTACCCTTATGGTTTGGGTCCATGACCCAAGACCCTCTTCACGCATTTGGAGTCCACGTTGGCTAGGTCCATGATCCAAGCCCATCTTGGAGTTATCCTTAGTTTGAACCCATCATTTGGGCCCATTAGAAAAGCCTGTCTATATGGTCCAGGGTTCAGGACCCAAGACCCTCTTCATGCGTCAAGAATCCATATCCATGGGTCAATGACCCATGTGCATTAGGATGGGGCCCATCCACTGCTTATGGGCACCCAAGAAGTCTGGGCACCCGACTGTTTGGTCCAGGGTTCTGGTCCATGTATCGTCCTGTCCATGTCAAGTCTAGGGTCATATCTACATGGGTATATCCATTTAGGACATCCACTTGGCATTATATTCGTATCATCTCATGAATGACATTAGAGCATGCATACATACTAAAAAAATAAAAAATAAAAAATCCAAAATAAAGAAAAAAAATTAAAACATTTCAAAAAAATAGAAATAAAAAAATTCATATAAAAATAAATAGAAAAAAAATTGATTGGTACCATTACGTACGGAATTGTTCGTACCTAGGGAAGTTCTGTCTAAGGAGGCTGGGTCTTAAATGGGATCGTTGTGACCCCTCCAGTCTTTCCTGAAAACGACCCTGGTAGGTACTATTTATATGTATGCTACTATTCACGATTCCTAGCCAGCATTTCAAAACAAAAATACTTCAAAATCAACAAAAAAAAATCATCAAAATAAAAAGGGAAAAATATTAGAAATCAATATTTTCAAAAATAAAAAAAGAAAAATTCAAAAAAAAATATATATCCATAATTCCAAAAAAAAAAAGGAAAAAAAATGAAAATCATTCATTTCATAAAAAAAAGATCAATCATTCAAAAAAACAATCGAAAAAAAAGAGAGATCATCATTCAAAATTAAAAATTTCAAAAACTAAATAAATCAATAAAGGTCAATCATAACAAAAAAGATCAAAAAATAAAAAATCAAAATCAAATCGTTTCAAAAAACGAAAAAAAATTCAAAAAAATAAAAGAAAAAGAAAAAAGATCAAAGAAACAAAAAGTCAAAAAAAAAAAAAAAAGAGGAAAAGGTAAGAAACTTTTGGAGTATCTTCAGAATCAACAAAGTTTGCATATCACTTTGTGTACACACATGCATTAGAAAAAAAAGAAGAAAAAATAGAAATAGGGGCGTGCATAAAGGCTCATTCATATATTTCATTTTCACAACATTTTCATCACATCACCATATTTACTGTATTTGAGTGCGCTCTCTTGAGATATAGCCGGGAGAGCCATTCACTCAAATTGCATCTTCATATCATATAATATTAGGTATATTCTCTTGAGATTTGGCTGGGAGGGTTACCTATTGTATTCGAGTGTGTTCTCCTGAGGTTTGGCTAGGAGGGCTCATTCACTCGCTCACATTATCATATCATTTCTATCATTGGGTATATTCTCCTGAGATTTGGCCAGGAGAGTTACCTATTGCGTTCAAGTGTATTCTCTTGAGATTTGGCCAGAAGGGCCCACTCACTCGCTCATATTATCATATCATTTCTATCATTGGGTATATTCTCCTGAGATTTGGCCGGGAGGGTTACCTATTGCGTTCGAGTATGTTTCCTTGAGATTTAGCCTGGAAAGCTGGTCGCTTCCGGATGTGTTTTCCTGAGATTTGGCCGGGAAAATCATCGCTTTCTTCTCCCCCGAGTATGTTTTCTTGAGATTTAGCCGGGAAATTTGATCTCTTCCGGATGTGTTTTCATGAGATTTGGCATGAAAAATCATTCGTTTTCTTTCCCCCCCCGAGAATGTTTTCCTGAGATTTAGCCGGGAAAGTTGCTTGCATCTTTCGCTTTCTTCTCCTCAGAGTACGTTTTCCTGAGATTTAGCCGGGAAAGCTACTCGCTTCCGGTTGTGTTTTCCTGAGATTTTTCCTGGAAAATCATTTGTTTTCTTCTTCCAAGAGTGTGCTCTCTTGAGATTTGGCATGGAGGGTCATTCGCGCATTCATCTTATCATTTTATGAATTGCATTCGAGTTTTGTCTCCTGAGATTCAACCGAGAGGGCCGCTCATACACTTTCATCACATTATCACATCATTCAAATTTATATTTTTCTTCTTTTGACTCTTTTGGGAGAGTTCCCTGTAAGCCGCCCAAAAGTAGGTTTTTATACCTCTTCTAGGTGAGTTCGTTGTAAGCCGCCTAGAAGTTGGATCTTTCTTTCTTTCGCCCAAAAGTTGATTTTATTCATTGCATTTCATTATGGCATCGGCATTTAATTGCATCATTTGACATCATTTTCAGCATTCATACATCATTGCACTAACATCATCATCATCATTATTTCTGAGATACTCTGAAGTTTTTGTAGCTGCAGGTTTCAAGGTACGTTCATTTTGTAGACAGCCTAGAAGCTATCATATGATCTCCTCCTCACAGTTTGAAAGACTATTTTCATGCTAGTAACTGTATCCACTTTTCTCAAGGTTCAGCATTTTAATGAACCTTCGACCTTGAGAAAAACAATTTAAGAAGGTTCAAAAAGAAAAAAAAAATATTTCTTTTTTGAAAAAGTTATACATTTTCTTCATATTATCATAATCATAATAGCCGAAAGAAGTTTTTGAAAATGGAGAAAAGGGTGTGTTAGCCCAACATTAAAGAAACTATGATCATAAATTTGAGGACGGAGAAGGACCCAAAATAGGTGAAAATTGGAGTTTTGTTGTTCTCTAGGCAAAAGAGTGAATGATTGTATAGATGTTTTTGTTCGGTCATGTCAAGACTTACCAAGTGTTAGCTACGGACCCCGTTTTTCACAGATCGTCAATTAATGACTCTAAAAGTGAAATCAGTTGAGAAGGAAAAGATTGTTGAGAATCTGAATTGAAAAAGATCAAGCATGAGAGTCAAGTTCATAAGATCAAGATATTCAATTTGAAGAAGATTCAATTGTCAATTTTTCTTAGTCTGATTAACATCATTGGAGTTTTAGGAGATAAAAGAGTTCATGCCAGATTAGATTGGATGTAATCAAAGAACAATATTGGATTTTCATTTTTCACGTGTGGTTAGACCATATGACAAGGCATTGAACTTTTTTAAAAGGAGATTCAATATTGAAGAAGATAATGCTACATCGAGCAAATTTTTGCAGAACATTCAAGCCAATCATGGAAGATCATATATTGATAAGAAGGTTCTTTTTAGCACAAGTGCATTGAGAGGATTTTTCTTGAATCGATCAATTTAGAGTAAAACATATTTTGCCTGAAATTAAATTTTATCTTGAAATGATCAGATGCCATTTTTCATTCGAATCCTCATTTCATAAAATCCCTAGTTAACCCTTTTGAGCTTTACATTTTCTTTTCTATGACCGAAACTTGGATTGATCACCCCAAACTGGGGCAAAGAAATAGAATCAAAAGATACCCCACACTGGGGCAAAGAAGTAGAATCAAGGGATACCCCACATTGGGGCAAACAAACGAGTAAAATCAATGAGAATTTTGAGAAATTATTTTGAAGATTTACCATCTGGGGAAATAGATGTTGGGTTTCAACAAAAAAAAAAGTGAGAAAATCAAAAATAAGAAAAATAGAAAAAAAAAGGAGGGTGAAAATTGAAAAAAAAATCAAATAGTCCAAAATAATGTTTGAAGGGAAATTGGGAAACATTCAAAACTGGGACGAAAGTTTCATTTTTGAAAAAAAATGTACTTCGGGAAAAAAGTTTCATATTTGGGAAGAATCCAAGGTAAAAGAACAAGAGAAATGTACTAGAGTTGGGCAATCCTAGTTCACCCATTCCATAAACAATATTGCCTTTGAGCCATTTTATTTTTCTTTCATAAACCTAACCTAGCCTTTGTTTCGTCCTATATGATAAGTCCTCTTTTGATCAAGATAATCTTTAATTGTAAGGCAATTTAACTCTATTTTTATTGGTGATGACGGAAGGAAAAACTTGAAAAAAAATCACTTGCACGATGAAAACCTGCAAAGGCATTGTTGCGGAAAAATGATGTGGAAGCAGGCTTTGGTGAAAACCGTAATAGGAGCTAGAAAAAAAAAACTGAGAGAATTTTTTTGAAGTCGGTGGAAGAAAATAACCTTTACCGTCAATTTGGAATCATCTTGTTACTTTTAGCAGAACACAACGGTATCTACAGATCATCCAATAAAGTGAAATGATATATCCACACTGGGACAATTGTTATCATCTTGTCTGACATCTTTGAACAGCTTGGTCTGGTATTAATCTAGCGGTCTTGATTAGACCGAGCTGACTATCTCTCTCATTCTTTTAATAGTTGAAAATATGACATCGTCTCTGATAATCACCGGGGATAAATTCAAACTCTTAAGAGTTTGGTTACAACTCTCTAATATTGTTCAATCACTTCTTTGTTATTCACTGGAAAAGGTTTAATCTAGCTATTTTAATCATCTTAATATGGAGAAAATGTTGAAGCCAAAGATGATATATCCAGGACTTTCAAAAAAGAAAAAATAAGTGTTCAAAAAAAAATGACAAAAAACTCATTAAAAAAAAATCTCTATCTCTATCTTTACATTTATATTTTGTTTTTCCTTTAAGCTACAGATATCACAGGGTGCAAGAAAAGAAAAGAGTTAGAGAAAAAGATGAATCATTCAAAGCAAGTGCCTTATGGGAAAGCATTGCGAAAGGAGCGAGAAAAGAAAAGAACTGGAAAAAAAGCTGAACCACTCAAAGCAAAGGCCTTGTGAGGAAATTTTGGACCATCAAGTGAGAGAAGAGCAAAGCTAATTATCCCAAGAATCTAAGGAAGATCCATAATTGAGCAGAGGCTGAGCCAAAAGAGAACAAGCCCAAAAGATGCAACTCATGTTGAAGCACAAAAATAGCATATTACCTTCCCAATGGAATGCACTTAAAAGAAGGCTTCCTGTTAGTCCTCCAATGAAGATCAATCAAAGACAACAAGGAAGCGGGACCTTTGAAGAAGAACAAAAGTTGATCCAGCTGAAGATATAATAGAATGCAAGAAGACAAGAGATTGTATTGTAATAGTCGATTTAGTCAAAAGCAATTGTCTCTTTTGAATCTTGTCTCACACGTGGACCTGATTCTAGACAGTTTTGCGACATTAATCATTGAGGTTGGAACCTGTCCAAGCCTTTGAAGCAGCTTAATGATAAGTAGACTTAACTCTGATAAGTCATAGTCCTCAGTAATCTCCGAGTTCATGAATTGAACGTTGCTCTTAGTCAAACATATTCCTCATAAATTGAACTTCGAAAAAAAATAAATAAATGAAATGATCATTGAAAGAAACTTGAATTCTTCTCACCTCTTTGCTATACACAGCTCAAAGAGGTTTAGATCTTTGTGCTTTGTCTTCATGAGACGTAGCAACGTCGCCTCTTGAAAGACAAGCATTCACCTTTTCGGGAATAGACACATTCCCTTGATATAATCTTTTTTTTTTTTTAAAAAAAACACAAAATTATTGGAAGTTTATAATATGAAGAGTAGTTTTGGCACAAAGCACAGTTTCATTGAACTGTGCAAATTGGTCAGGTCTTTTCTTTGTCGTCTGTCGCTCGCGACTCCGACAAAGAGGGGCAGCTGTATACACACCAATTTGCACTAATGTGCAGTTTTTCCTGCGTTTTGCAGCTCGTTGAAGGCTTGGCTTGAGAATCGGAAACTCTTGAATCACATCTAATTCCCTTATCTATGTGTGTAAAATTCTTCAAAAACTCTTAAAAATCATCAAATGACCTTTTTACGCCAAACTCTCTGTTTGATAAAAACTGGTACTTTTTGAAAAGTCAAAAAAAATTTCAACTTCAGATTCAATTTCTATACGCCACCCATCGAAACGACTGTAAAATCGTTAAAATTCGAGTTCAGAGGGTCGAAGGGCATTTTGGTAATTTTGAGTTCTTCACACATGGCAATGATGGTGCGGTGACGTGGCGAGGAATCTCGCCACGTGTGCACAAAAATCTCTGAATCCTTTCCTTTTCCCTCAATTCCTTTCTCTATTCCCTTTCCTTTCTCTCTTTCTTTCCTTTCTCCTTTCCTTCCTTTCTCTCTTCCCTTTCCTTTCTCCTTTCTTTCCCTTCTCCTTCCCTTCCTTTCTCTCTTTCTTTCCTTTCTCTCTTCCCTTCCCTTTCCTTTCCCACCTCTTCTATTTAAGAAGGCAAGGGACGAAACGAAGAGGGGGGCTCTGCACAAATTTTCTGTGGCATTCATCTCCATCCGAATCCGACGACTGCGCTGAATCTCCGGCGTACATTTCAGCGAGCAAACCCTGTAATCTGGCTCTTTCTTCTCTCTAAATGCTCTGATTTTGAGGAGCAAAGAAACCCCAATCAACCTCCAATCCATTCCGGCGGAAACTCGGTGACGACGGCGGTTCGATTCCGGCGAGCTCTCTTCGACTCCAATCCAAATCTTCTCTTCAACTCTATTTCTGGAGGCGGCTGCGGCATTCGACATCGCTGCGACCTCCGTCGATCCGTCCAACTCTTGTTCCTCCACAAAAATCTGAAACTCCGTCGTTTTCGGCCGCCTACCCCACCAGCCATGCTGTTACCATCTTCCCAGGCAAAACACACCGTCTCCTCTCTTTTCTGGTTACTACATGTTCCCGCGCATCAGACGCCTCTTCATCCCCAAAGAAAGACAACCCAAAGCTTCAACCCCTTCCAAACCTTCATAAGCCCAGAACTAATCTCTCTCGAATACCCCACAAATCCATCTCTCTGTCCAACCACCACCCATCTGAAAAGCCCAAATCCCCTCTCTTCTACCACCATCAATCGTCACTTTAGCTCACTGTTTCCCCTGTTCTACCTGAATTCACCTGCAGCTGAACCACAACCCCAACACCATCGTCATTATACCCAGAACAATTCCCCATCAGAACCAACCCTCCACTTTCCTCCCCAATCAAGCCAAACACCTTCAACCAATCCAATCAAACCAACACAACATCTTCCCTTGTTTCATCTTCTCCGGTTTCTCTTGTAGAAAACAAAACCAGAGAAAAAAAACAATAATAAAAATCTCCCCCACAGATCAGACTAATAACAAAAAGAATCCATAAACCCAAATCTAACAACCCATATCCCCAAACCAGAACCAAACCAAACCAAACCGAACTGGACCCCCAAACCAAAAAAACCAAAAACCAAGAAAAACAAGCCAGAAAATTAACCGGAAGAAAACCCGAACCTAAGGCTCCGTTTGGTTGAAACAAAAAGAAGGGGTTTATTTCATCCTTTCTCACTTAAACCGGAAGCCGAGCGTAGCCACGTCTCAAGCCGAGTTTGTTGAGCAGCTCCAAAGCAAAGAATAGCACATCAAGAGCACAACTGCTACAGGTATATTTTTCTTTTATTTTTTTTATGATATTATAAATTGTCAGAATTGAAACCATGTTATGAATGAAATTTCTTTTTGTGAGTTTAATTGGTATTTTACATTATTTTTAAAATTTTAATACATTTAGATGCATTTTATTTCATTTTTTAGGATGTTAAAACTTTAAAATTTTCTTTTTAGAATTGTTTTTAGTATTTTATCATTTTAAACCCATTTTTAGGATTTTCGAGAATTTTAGTTAATTTAGTTTATTTTGTAGAATTTTAATAAATTGGTCAAATAATATTTGACCAGGTAACCGGTTAAACCGGAAATAGATGGGTGCCTAACACCTTCCCATCTCTCAAATAAACCCGAAAATCTGGTTAGACCATTGCTTATTTAATTTTGTGTCTATTTTTTGGATTAACTGACATATCAAGGGTGACCATTCACACCCAAACTCAATGAGTGGTGGCGACTCCACATATACCCAATTGACCTATGGTCCATCCGACCGTGGGGTGATCACACACCTAAGAGCAGAAAAAAAAAATCAGCACACAATCACACAAAAACTTGTGAAATTGATTAAAAAACATAAAACTAATGCTATTATACTAACTTTGTCACATCCCAAATCTAGAGTTCTCAATTAAGATCTTTATGATTCAAAATTGTAACTCTCATCCCATTCTACATGAAAGTGGTAAGTCAATACGAAACCAACACATTGAAATAAGTAAGATCATCATAAAAATCCTATCTTAGAATGTATATCAAAAGTATTGAAATAAACAAACTAATCATAGTCTCATTTATCAATCAAATCCTTATCAACTATTCAAATATGAAAACTAACTAAGACTAAAATCAAATTAAAACAAAGCAACTAATAAATCAGAAAATCAACTATCATTGTTCTCAATATAACTACTATCTTCTTGGTACTCTTCTCCTCCTTGGTCATTATAGTCCAGCAGCTCTCATGTTGGGAACTTCGTGCAAAGAATCAAACGCACACACAAGAACGCAGAGAATTACGTGGTTCGGCACAAACCTGCCTACGTTCACGGAGTACACTTTCACTATAAG